>CM016624.1:8762586-8792902 GCA_005393395.2 Gossypium australe | reverse complement strand
AATTGCAAATTCGTCATATTTTGCACCGAGGTAAGTTTGTATGTAAATAATGTATTGTTTTTACTTACACTTTCATACTTTGATAAACGGCATGAATTGTGGCTGAATATTTGATGTAATTGACAAAATATTGACAAGTGAGAAATTTCCCGGTTGAACCTTAGGAATAAAAATGGATACGAGTGACATGTTCACTTGAAACCTATGTGAAATCTAAGTGGAATAAGTGATCCGGGTGCTGGTCCGTACGTTCTACCAGTGGCTGAGTTATCCGGCATGTGTTACGGATACTCGACAGCTTGTGTGAGCAGCACTGAGTAGTTACGTATGACCGACAGCTTGTGTGAGCAGACCCGGGATTGTGATTATGTGAAACGGGTGCTGGTCTTATAAGTTCTACCAGTGGCTGGGTAATCCTGCATGTGTTGCGGATACCTGACAGCTTGTGTGAGCAGCACTGAGTAGTTACGTATGACCGACAGCTTGTGTGAGCAGACCCGCGAATGTGAATAGCTCAAGAATGAGCCTATGTGTGATAAGTGATGTGAAGTAGCTTTGGCTACAAGTGTGGCACTATGTGCAATATTCTGATGTATCCGTTAATATTCTGATATGTTCAACGGGAAATGACTAAGTGTAAATGACTGTGATTATGTGATGAATGAGTGTAGGTATATGTGTGTAAACTTATGAGCAATGTGCTCGATATGTGATAGAACTTTGGTAAGATTGATACGGAGTAAATGTTACAATGAAAGTTACTGAAATTTAGAAATAAAACAGTTTTAAACAGCAGCAGTTATGTGTCTTTGAAAAATCACCAAAAATGGTGGAAATTGAATTAGAATTTGAATAAGATATGAAATTAAATCTTATTGAGTCTATTTTCATATGAAAGAAACAAAGAAAGCAAAGAAGTTCTGTATTTTGAGATATTTAGATTTTTGTGAGACTAGTTCAGAGTGATTTTGAGATCCCCTGTTCTAACTTGGAAAAATCACTAAAAATTGTACAAAAATAATTTTGGGACATAATTTATATATTTAGATTCTTTAATGAGTCTAGTTTCAAATGAAACAAGTTACAACATCATTTTAATTCTGTACAAGGAGAAAATCGATTTGTAGTGAAAAGTGGTCAGAATAGTTGAACAGTGAAACAGGGGAAATTTTAATGAATAAACTGTACTAATTGGCTAAGTCAAAAATTCTGGAAATTTTATGGTATGAAGATATGTGAATCTAGTTTCAGGGAAAATTTACGGATCTTAATTTGGATTTTCGTAGCTTAAGATAAAAATAATTTAGTCACTGTGACTCGAATAGACAGCTTGCTCCAAACTTGAATAAATAATGAATTTGATTGTAGGTTTGAATGTGTTGTTTTGTAAAAATATTAAATCCATTTATTAATTATTTATATACTTACTTACTAAGCTATATGCTTACTCTCTTTTCTTTTCCTTGTTTTATAGTGTCATCAAGCTAGTTCGGGATACGGTGATCGTCGGAGATCCATTCACACTATCAGCCTTCTTTTGGAAATTATGGCATGTATAGAAGGCTTAATTGTTTAGTTATTTATAGTAACGAATGGTTATTTTGCTTATGGGTATTGACAAGTTATTTTGCTTATGGGTATTGACGAGTTATTTTGCTTATGGGTATTGACGACTATGTATGGGAAAAGTTTTAACTTTATATGGATTTTACATTTTGAATTTTGTACAATAGCTTGGATCATGTCCGGTAATGCCTCGTATCCTGTTCCGACGACGGACCTGGGTAAGGGGTGTTACATTTTAGTGGTATCAGAGCTATGGTTTAGTCGGTTCTCGGACTAACATAGCGTATGTGAAAGTCTAGCTATACATGCCATAAAAATACTGTGATAGTGTGACGACTCCTGACAATTTAAATTGTGTTTTTATATAGTAAATGGATCCCGACCGAGCTGTAGCTGATGACGTAGAAAGTATTGCGCCGGCTCCCACGCAAGGGACCGTGCCAGTGGGTAGTAGACCTGAAACACATAGTCAAGGAGATGGGGCTCGGGAAGCCTTCCTCCATATGATGAATAATTGGTATACAGAATTTGTTCGAGCGAATCCAAATGTTCAACCTCCTCCACCTCCTCCTATTCCTCAACCGGTTCCCGTAGTTCCTCAAGGTACAGAAATGATAAGACTGACTAAGCCTCCGGTTGATAAGATCCGAAAGCAAGGGGCTGAAGAATTCAGGGCTAACATAGATGATGATCCCGAGAAAGCAGAGTTTTGGCTTAAGAATTCTATTCGGGTATTTGATGAACTTTCTTGTACTTCCGAAGAATGTTTAAAGTGTGCAATATCTTTATTAAGGGACTCGGCATATCACTGGTGGAAGACACTGGTATCTGTGGTTCCGAAAGAAAGGGTTACATGGGATTTCTTCCAAGAGGAATTCAGAAAGAAGTACATAAGCCAACGGTTCATTGATCAAAAACGCAAAGAGTTTCTCGAGTTAAAGCAGGGCCGAATGTCTGTGACAGAGTATGAAAGAGAGTTTGTTAGACTCAGTAAATATGCCCAGGAATGTGTGTCTACCGAGGCCATTATGTGTAAGAGATTTGAAGATGGGTTGAACGAGGATATTCGACTGCTAGTTGGGATCTTAGAGTTGAAAGAGTTTGTGGTATTGGTTGATCAAGCTTGTAAAGCTGAAGAGCTGAACAAAGAAAAGAGAAAAGCTGTGATTGAAGCCAGAGATGCAAGAAAGAGGCCAATAAGTAAGTCATTCCAATCTCAATCCAAGAAATCCAAAGATATGAATCATCGATTGACTGTTTCAGCTGGGTATTCGCACCAAAACCGTGGGAGATCATATTCGGGTTCTAAAACTCAAGCTACTTCAATGGCAAGTGTGGGTAATGTTAGATCCAATAGACCTGAATGTTAGCATTGTGGTAGACGACACCCCGGCGAGTGTTATATGGTTAGCCGTGCTTGTTTTAAGTGTGGTTCTCGAGAGCACTATATTAAAGATTGCCCTGAGAAGTTTGAAGAAGGAAAATATCAGAGTGTTAGACCGGGTAATACTGCCAGCAGAGGTAGACCACTGAGAAATGCCAGAACTGGAGCTAGCAGTAAAAGTATAGCGAAAGAATCAGCTGTAAGGTCAGAAGTGAGAGCACCTGCTAGAGCTTATGTCATACGTGCCCGTGAGAATGCGTCATCTCCCGATGTGATCATTGGTACATTCTCTCTTTATGATACTAATGTTATTGCATTGATTGATCCCGGATCTACTCATTCCTATGTTTGTGTGAATTTAGTATCTAGTAAAAGTTTGCCTGTTGAACTTACTAAATTTGTGATTAAAGTGTCAAACCCTTTAGGCAAATATGTGTTAGTTGATAAGGTTTGCAAGAATTGTCCTTTGATGATTCATGGTCACTGTTTTCCGGCTAATCTGATGTTGTTTCCATTTGATGAGTTTGACATTATTCTGGGTATGGATTGGTTGACATTGTATGATGCTAAGGTAAATTGTAGACAGAAAACCCTTGAATTGAAATGTGAAAATGGTGAGATTCTTTGGGTTGAAACAGATGAATCAAATAAATTGCCTATGGTGATTTCGCACATGTCTGCTCAGAAATACATGAGAAAAGGGTGTGAAGCTTATATTGCTTATGTGTTGAATACTGAGATGTCCGGGTCGAACCTTGAATCAATACCAGTAGTTTGTGAATTTCCAGATGTGTTCCCAGAAGAATTGCCTGGGTTACCTCCAATTAGAGAGATTGAATTTGCTATTGATCTATTGCCTGGGACTGCACCGATCTCGATTGCTCCTTATAGAATGGCTCCGACTGAATTGAAAGAATTAAAAGCTCAGTTGCAAGAGTTGACAGATAAGGGATTTGTGAGACCGAGTTTTTCTCCTTGGGGTGCTCCCGTATTGTTTGTGAAGAAAAAAGATGGATCTATGAGACTTTGTATTGACTATCGACAACTCAACAAAGTGACTATAAAGAACAAGTATCCGTTGCTGAGAATTGATGATTTATTTGACCAGCTGAAAGGGGCGATAGTGTTTTCAAAGATCGACTTGAGGTCTGGTTACTATCAGCTGAGAGTTAAAGAGTCAGATGTGCCAAAAACCGCTTTTAGAACGAGGTACGGACATTATGAGTTTCTTGTGATGCCTTTCGGTTTGACTAATGCTCCTGCCATCTTTATGGACATGATGAATCGCATTTTTCGACCATACTTGGATAAGTTTGTGGTTGTGTTCATAGATGATATCCTGATTTATTCTCGAGATGCGTCCGAACGTGCTAAACACTTGAGAATGGCGTTACAGATTTTGAGAGAGAAGAAATTGTTTGCTAAATTCAGTAAAAGTGAGTTTTGGCTTTGTGAAGTCCGATTTTTTGGACATATAGTTTCGGGTGATGGTATTCGGGTTGATCCGAGTAAAATTTCGGCAATAGTTGATTGGAAACCGCCAAAGAATGTATCTGAAGTTAGAAGCTTTTTGGGTTTAGCCGGGTATTATAGACGTTTTGTTGAGGGATTCTCAATGATTGCCTCTCCTATGACTAAGTTGTTGCAAAAGAATGTTAAGTTTGAATGGACCGATAAATGTCAGCAAAGTTTCGAGAAGTTGAAAGCGCGATTGACAGAAGCACCAGTTTTGGTACAACTTGAGTCGGGAAAAGAGTTTGTGATTTATAGTGATGCATCATTGAATGGTCTTGGTTGTGTGTTGATGCAAGAGGGCAAAGTAGTAGCTTATGCCTCGAGACAGCTAAAACCGCACGAAAAGAACTATCCGACGCATGATTTGGAATTGGCCGCCATCGTATTTGCTTTGAAGACTTGGCGTCATTATTTGTATGGTGAGAAATGTCGAATCTTTACCGATCATAAAAGTTTGAAGTATCTGATGAATCAAAAGGACTTGAATTTGCGACAACGGAGGTGGCTCGAATTATTGAAAGATTATGAGTTAGTGATTGATTATCATCCGGGAAAAGCGAATGTAGTCGCAGATGCCTTAAATAGAAAATCTTTGTATGCTTTGAGAGCTATGAATACGAGTTTGACTTTGTTTGACGACGGTTCGATTTTGGCCGAGTTGAGGGCTAGACCGTTATTTCATCAGCAAATTTGCGAAGCTCAAAAGAAAGACAGGGAATTGCAAGTTAAAAGAGTTCAATGTGAATCGGGTAGTGATTCAGATTTTCAAATCGGATCAGATGATTGTTTGATGTTTCGTGATAGGGTATGTGTACCGAAAGATGATGAGTTGATTCGAAAAATTTTACATGAGGCACACAGTGGTTGTTTGTCAGTTCATCCGGGTAGTACAAAATTGTATAATGATTTGAAGAAATTTTATTGGTGGCCGGGTATGAAAAGAGAAATTTCTGAGTTTGTATCAAAGTGTTTGATTTGCCAACAAGTGAAAGCCGAGCATCAAGTGCCTTCGGGTTTACTTCAGCCAGTGATGGTTCCCGAGTGGAAATGGGATAGAATTACGATAGATTTTGTGACTGGTTTGCCTCTGACTCCGAAAAAGAAAGATGCCGTTTGGGTTGTGGTTGATAGATTGACGAAATCGGCTCACTTTATACCGGTACGTACCGATTACTCATTTGATAAGTTCGCTGAATTGTATATTGCTGAAATTGTGAAACTGCACGGAGTGCCTATGTCTATTATTTCGGATAGAGATCCGAGGTTCACTTCGAGGTTTTGGAAAAAGTTGCAAGAAGCCTTGGGTACGAAATTGAATTTTAGTACCGCGTTTCACCCGCAAACTGACGGTCAATCCGAAAGATTAATTCAGGTTTTTGAAGACATGCTCCGATGTTGTGTTTTAGAATTCGAAGGTAGTTGGGAGAAATATCTACCTTTGGTTGAATTTGCTTACAACAATAGTTATCAGTCGAGTATACAGATGGCACCGTACGAAGCATTATATGGTCGCAAGTGTCGAACTCCTTTGTATTGGACCGACCTTAGTGAGAAACAGATTCACGGAGTTGATTTAGTTAGAGAAACTGAAGAGAAAGTGAAAGTAATTCGTGATTGTTTGAAAGCTGCTTCAGATCGACAAAAGTCATACGCGGATTTGAAAAGAAAAGAAATTGAGTTTCAAGTGGCTGATAAAGTGTTTCTGAAAGTATCTCCATGGAAAAAGATTTTGAGATTTGGCCGAAAGGGCAAGTTGAGTCCCCGTTTCATTGGGCCGTATGAGATTATCGAAAGGATTGGACCAGTGGCATATCGGTTAGCTTTACCAGCAGAGTTAGAAAGAATTCATAATGTGTTTCATGTGTCAATGTTGCGACGCTATCGTTCTGATCCTTCACATGTGATTTCTCCGACAGAGATTGAGATTCAACCGGATATGACCTATGATGAGGAACCGATTAAGATTTTGGCTCGAGAGGTTAAACAGTTAAGAAATAAAAGTATAGCTTTAGTGAAAGTATTGTGGCAAAGACATGGAGTAGAAGAGGCTACGTGGGAACCAGAGGAAGCCATGAGAAAACAGTACCCAAACCTCTTTTCTGGTAAGATTTTCGGGGACGAAAATCCCTAAAGGGGGGGAGAGTTGTAACAGCCCGATTTTGAGCCTAGTCGGAATAGTGGTTTCGGGACCACAAATCCGATGAGGAAAAAAATTAATATTCTTATATTTTTATGATCTACAATATTATGAAATGATTTCGTAAAAATTTCGTTCGAAAATTTTGGTGTTTGAGCACTCAATTTAGTCAAAAGGACTAAATTGTAAAAAGTGCAAAACTTGAGTTCTAGAAGCTAGAGGTATCTAATTGCTATGAAATTTTAAATTGGAGGTCCTTAAAAGGTAACTAGACCATTGGTTAACTTTCTGGAAAAAAAATGGACATCAAATAGGTTAAATAGAATATTTTTAAGTTAAGGGCATTTTGGTCATTTAGTGATTAAAATGAGTTAAAAACAAAATTAAAAGCTAATTTTTGATCATCTTCAACCCCTTGGCCGAAATTCTCATAAGGAAGACATAGCTAGGGTTTCTCAAGCTTCCAAGCTCGATTGTAAGTCCGTTCTAGCCCCGTTTTTAATGATTTTTACGTTTTTGAAATCCTCGTAACAAGATTTACCTATTTCTACCATTATTTTGAGCTAGGGTTTGTGTTTAAAAATTTACCCATGGATGAAATGCATGTATTTTGATGTTTTATGGTAGAATATGAAGCTTGAAATGATGTTAAAGAACTTTTGCTAAGTAATTTTAAGTGAAAACTAGTAAAATGACATAATCGGTAAAAATTCCTAATGTTCATAAGTGTATGTTAGAGTAAGAATTTGATGTTGCCATAGAAGGGAAAAATGATCAGCATGCTATAAAACATAAGAATAAGGGCTGAAGTTTAATTTTCGAGTATTGGGGCAAAATTGTAAATATGTGAAACTTTAGGGGCAAAAATGTAATTTTTCTATAGTGTGATTTTTAGATTAAATTGAATAATGTGAGTATTAAATGAGTTAAATATGTTATTATAGATCAAGAAAGACGAGGAATTGACCTTGATCGGGGAAAAGAAAAGGTTGTTGACTGAATTGCAAATTCGTCATATTTTGCACCGAGGTAAGTTTGTATGTAAATAATGTATTGTTTTTACTTACACTTTCATATTTTGATAAACGGCATGAATTGTGGCTGAATATTTGATGTAATTGACAAAATATCGACAAGTGAGAAATTTCCCGGTTGAATCTTAGGAATAAAAATGGATACGAGTGACATGTTCACTTGAAACCTATGTGAAATCTAAGTGGAATAAGTGATCCGGGTGCTGGTCCGTACGTTCTACCAGTGGCTGAGTTATCCGGCATGTGTTACGGATACTCGACAGCTTGTGTGAGCAGCACTGAGTAGTTACGTATGATCGACAGCTTGTGTGAGCAGACCCGGGATTGTGATTATGTGAAACGGGTGCTGGTCTTATAAGTTCTACCAGTGGCTGGGTAATCCTGCATGTGTTGCGGATACCTGACAGCTTGTGTGAGCAGCACTGAGTAGTTACGTATGACCGACAGCTTGTGTGAGCAGACCCGCGAATGTGAATAGCTCAAGAACGAGCCTATGTGTGATAAGTGATGTGAAATAGCTTTGGCTACAAGTGTGGCACTATGTGCAATATTCTGATGTATCCGTTAATATTCTGATATGTTCAACGGGAAATGACTAAGTGTAAATGACTGTGATTATGTGATGAATGAGTGTAGGTATATGTGTGTAAACTTATGAGCAATGTGCTCGATATGTGATAGAACTTTGATAAGATTGATACGGAGTAAATGTTACAATGAAAGTTACTGAAATTTAGAAATAAAACAGTTTTAAACAGCAGCAGTTATGTGTCTTTGAAAAATCACCAAAAATGGTGGAAATTGAATTAGAATTTGAATAAGATATGAAATTAAATCTTATTGAGTCTATTTTCATATGAAAGAAACAAAGAAAGCAAAGAAGTTCTGTATTTTGAGATATTTAGATTTTTGTGAGACTAGTTCAGAGTGATTTTGAGATCCCCTGTTCTAACTTGGAAAAATCACTAAAAATTGTACAAAAATAATTTTGGGACATAATTTATATATTTAGATTCTTTAATGAGTCTAGTTTCAAATGAAACAAGTTACAACATCATTTTAATTCTGTACAAGGAGAAAATCGATTTGTAGTGAAAAGTGGTCAGAATAGTCGAACAGTGAAACAGGGGAAATTTTAATGAATAAACTGTACTAATTGGATAAGTCAAAAATTCTGGAAATTTTATGGTATGAAGATATGTGAATCTAGTTTCAGGGAAAATTTACGGATCTTAATTTGGATTTTCGTAGCTTAAGATAAAAATAATTTAGTCACTGTGACTCGAATAGACAGCTTGCTCCAAACTTGAATAAATAATGAATTTGATTGTAGGTTTGAATGTGTTGTTTTGTAAAAATATTAAATCCATTTATTAATTATTTATATACTTACTTACTAAGCTATATGCTTACTCTCTTTTCTTTTCCTTGTTTTATAGTGTCATCAAGTTAGTTCGGGATACGGTGATCGTCGGAGATCCATTCACACTATCAGCCTTCTTTTGGAAATTATGGCATGTATAGAAGGCTTAATTGTTTAGTTATTTATAGTAACGAATGGTTATTTTGCTTATGGGTATTGACGAGTTATTTTGCTTATGGGTATTGACGAGTTATTTTGCTTATGGGTATTGACGACTATGTATGGGAAAAGTTTTAACTTTATATGGATTTTACATTTTGAATTTTGTACAATAGCTTGGATCATGTCCGGTAATGCCTTGTATCCTGTTCCGACGACGGACCTGGGTAAGGGGTGTTACAAATCTGCTACCACTTTACGGCTCAATGCGTCGGCTACTACGTTAGCCTTACCCGGATGGTATTCGATTGAGCAGTCGTAGTCCTTCAGCAACTCAATCCACCTCCACTGCCTCAGATTTAAATCTTTTTGAGTCAAGAGGTACTTCACGCTCTTGTGATCCGTGTACACTACTGACTTCTCCCCATACAGATAGTGCCTCTAAATCTTCAAGGCAAAAACCACCGCAGCCAATTCTAAATCATGTGTCGGATAGTTACCTTCGTGAGGCCTCAACTGCCGTGACGCATAAGCGACCACCTTCCCTTCTTGCATCAACACACACCCTAAACCAGTATATGATGCATCACAATACACAGTGAATTCCTTTCCTGCCTCAGGCTGAATCAAGACTGGTGCCTCTGTCAAAATCTTCTTCAGTTTGTCGAAACTCTCTTGCTGCTTCTCAGACCACACAAACGGAACTCCTTTTCTCAGCAACTTAGTCAACGGTGCTGTGATTAAGGAGAAATTTTCCACGAATCTCCTGTAATATCCTGCCAACCCCAGAAAACTCCGAATTTCCGTAACCGACTTTAGTGGTTTCCACTCCAATACTGCCTCAATCTTACTGGGATCCACTCTGATTCCCTCAGCTGAAACAACATGCCCTAGGAAAGTTACCTCCTTAAGCCAGAACTCACACTTGCTGAATTTGGCGTACAACTGTTTCTCCCTTAGAACTTGCAGAACCACATGAAGATGTGCGTCATGCTCCTCTTCCAACTTCGAGTGCACCAAAATGTCGTCTATAAACACTACGACGAGCTGATCCAGATAGGGTTGGAAAACCCAGTTCATCATGTCCATAAACGCGGCTGGTGCATTCGTCAAACCAAAAGGCATTACCAGAAACTCGTAGTGCCCATACCGAGTACGGAATGCCGTCTTGTGGATATCAGCCTCCTTCACCTTAAGCTGATGATACCCCGACCTAAGGTCGATCTTAGAGAAAACCGATGCACCCTTGAGTTGGTCGAACAAGTCATCAATCCTGGGCAAAGGATACCTGTTCTTTATTGTCAGCTTGTTCAACTATCGATAGTCTATACACATCCTCATTGTTCCATCCTTCTTCTTGACAAAAAGCACTGGAGCTCCCCAAGGCGATACACTCGGTCGGATGAACCCTCTATCCAACAACTCCTGGATCTGAGCCTTCAACTCTACTAATTCTTTCGGTGCCATCCGATATGGAGCTATAGATACTGTCACGGTTCCGGGTAACAAATCTATACCAAAATCAACCTCACGATCAGGAGGTAGACCCGGGAGTTCCTCTGGAAACACATTAACATATTCCCTTACGGTCCGGACATCCCTAACAGCTGCATCCTTAGCTTCCAAAGCACAAACATGCACTACATATGCTTCACAACCTTTCCTAACCATCTTTTCCGCCTTCAATGCAGAAACCAGATTAGATAGGTAATCTCTCCTCTTACCTATCATCACCACTTCTTCTCCTTCCATGGTCTTTAACACCATGCGCTTAGCTGCGCAATCCAGGCTAGCCTGATACTTTACTAGTCAATCCATCCTAAGGATCAGATCGAACTCCCTAAACGGTAGTTCCATCAAGTCAGCCAAGAACACGACCCCTTGGATTTCTAGGGGTACATTCCTATAGAGTTTACTTACTTCTACAGAGTGACCTAGAGGGCTTAACACAATCATCTTCCTAGAAGTAAGCTCAAAGTCTAAGTTCAGAGTTTTCACTACGCTACTAGCAACATATGAGTGAGTTGAGCCAATATCAATTAAGGTACTATAGGGTACTCCAAAGATCAAAAACATACCGGTTATGACGTCTGGTGCGTCGCCCTCCTCTTGACGTCTCGCGGCATAGACCAAACCAGGTTGCCTAGCCTCAGTACCACCGGTACTTCCATTTGGTGTCCCACGACCTCTGCCAGCACCATTACCTCCTCTTCCTGCACCACGACCTCTCGGTGGCGGTTGGTTATCCCTCCTATTCAGTGCACGTTCCTGACCCTCAGACCTGGGCCTAGCTGTCTTTTTCGGACAATCCCTAACTCGATGTTCCATAGATCCACATTCGAAGGATCCCCGATTACCATTCCAACACTCCCCCGTGTGAGACTTCCCACACCGAGTACACCGTGGCGGCCATTGAGTATTAGTAGCAGGAGCAGGCCTAGCAGCTTGATCTGACCCACCATACCTTGTCCTCTTCTGCTGATTACCAGAAAACCTCGAAGACTCGGTGCTCCTCTTATTCCAACTCCTATCCTGATTCCGCCTAATAGACTGTCTTACCCCTTCAGCAACCTTAGCTTTCTCCACTGGGACAGCGAACTCCCGTTCCTGTTGTGGAGCCATCATCATCCTTAGCTCATCCCTCAGCCCATCCTCGAATCTGACACAGCGTTAATGCTCAGTACTCACAATACCACGAGCATACCTACTCAACTGGAGAAATTCAGCCTCATACTCTGCCACCGTCTTATTACCCTGAACCAGGTTCAAGAAAGCCTTCCGCTGGGCATCCACGTAGCTAGCTCCTATATATTTCCTTTGGTAGGCTGCCTTAAAGAATTCCCATGTAAGGTCCTCCGCCATCGCTCCATCCCTTACGGTGAGCCACCACTGGTATGACTCATCCCGTAGTAGAGAGATTATACCTTTCAGCTTTTCCTCAGCTGAAAGTTCCAGGTCATCCATGATCCTCTCAGTTGATTCCAACCAATACTCCGTCGTACTGGGTGCCACACCTGATACACCCCGGAATACCTCAGCTCCATTCGCTCGGAGTCGCCCGGGTACAGATTTCCGAGCTCCCATACCTCCACCTGCTCCAGCCACCAACTCAAGAACTCGCAGCACAGCCTGCGATACTGCCTCACCCCCATCTGATCCTGCTGCTCAACCCCAAAAGTTGGGGGTGGTGGTGGCGGTGGTATCTCATTATCAGATCCCTGTCCCGACTTAACGGGTTCTGACACGATCATCCTGCCTCTACCGCATCCTCGATGGCCACGTCCTCTAGAACTCATCTCTATCGTTGCGATCTGATTAAAAAGTTTTATGAATTAGTCATTGTTTCACTGATTATCCGCGAAGAAATTTTATGAACGAAGTTTAAAAGTTGTTTTTTCGATCATTCAAAGTTTCAAATTTTCTATCCTAATTCACAGAAGAGTACATCCATTCTATAGTATCTCCCATACACATTCACTCTTCGGACAATTCTGTCCGTTCCTAACCCAGGGTTATTTTCGTCATTTGTCCTACAGGGATATTTTGGTAATAAATTGGGGTCAATTTGAAAATCACAAAAGTCATTTCGAAATTTTCCAACTCATGGGTATTTTTGAAAGAAGGATTTTTTTTTTCAAATCAAAGGTATGGCAAAATTTCGGAAAGTAGGGTCATTTTGGGTAATTTTGGTAAACCAGGGGTAATTCCGTAATTTTTTTTCAAATCAGGGTATGTTGGACTTTTGCAAAATAGGGTTTTGAGATACTTTTACAAAGTAAGGAAATTTTATTGAAATCAAGGGTGATATGGAAATTTTAAAATCATGGGCATTTTGGTCATTTTACCACTAGAGGTATTTAGGTAATTTTGTAAATCGGGAATATTTTAGAAAAATTTTGGTAAAAATAGTTTTTTACAAATAAAAAGGGTAATTTAGGGATTTTAAAATTAGGGTTTCCATAAAAATACGGCTAGTCCCTTTCGGGTTTTAGTTATTGGGTTTAGCCCGTGAATAAGTCCTCTTGGTTAGGGTGAACCGTAGCTACACACTATGTAGGATTCGAGTGGAGAGGAGGTGAGTTACGCGGATTGCTTAAATACCAAGCTCCCACCGAATACCAACCCTAGACATGCGCACAATGGTTGCCACACCCTAACTTGGCGACTTAATCACAAGTTTGTTTAATTTAGGCATTTAAGGTCTTATGTGATTGTTAGGGTAAACTAGTCCTAGGATTCAAATACTTATCATACTATCTACGTTCCATTTCTACCCCTCTACAGATAATAATTCACACAGTAATTGGAAGTACTTACCTGGGCGGATTGGTGCCGGAGACTCGATGCCATGCTGTTCAAAACAAAACCATTTTCATAATAATTCACAGAGGTCTACAAAAATATTTTGGGCCCTGGGCCCCCACAGCCGAGTTTTGAACCGAGCTCTGATACCAATTTGTAACGCCCCAAACCCGACCCATGAGCCTTGACCGGATCTGGTATGTCACAGAGTAAAAACGTCTTGAAAGATTTTGATTAACAGGTGGGAATCGGAAAATTGGTTGAGGCTATAAAACAGTGTCTATTGAAAACTCAAGTGGAATCGATTATATAAACATGGTTGAGTTGAAATTTGAAAATATTTGATTATTTAAATTTTTAGAAACATCAGAGTTATTGTTAACTTGGTAAATTTTGCTACCCGATGGTAACATCTTTGAAAACTCGTAAAAGTTACCTATTTTGAAAATGTTACTTTTAACCGATTTATTTAAAGAATTTATAAATTCATTAGTAAGATAGTAGAAGTAAAATAAAAACAACTACTTGAACATCCGAAATAATAACTAGCGGCCTTATTACAATCCAAACCAAAATTAAGTAAATAATAAACTTTAACTGTGCTTAAATAAAATTTTAAATCCAAGGAACAAGCATGGCCGCCTCGAGTCCTCTCCGGCTCCATCTCCGTGATCTACTCATCTGCAAAATGATATGGGAAGGGGTGGGTCACCAAGACTCAGTGTATAAATCCCCAACCCGGAAGTGCAAACTCATACACAAAATATTAGTAAGACATGCAAAACATGCAACCAAAAACTAGCCATCCATACTCCTTTAACTACCCCGTGTGGTCAAAACCACTGATGACCATAGGTCACAATTATCAATATGTCGTCAAAACCACTGGTGGTACCAAACCACTGGGACTTAGTCACAATTTATATTAACGGTGTGGTCAAAACCACTGGTGACCGAAGTCACAATTAAACTGATGGGGCTAACCCATTTTGTGGTCAAAACCACTGGTGACAGTCCATAGAGAATATTCCCCCTCCTCTCTTCAATCCCATTACCAACATGCTCATAACATGCTTAACATATTATCATAAATCATGCATATAAGTCATGGCATAGCATCTTACCCATCATGTCATTCATATACATATTTAAAGTCGCAAGCAACTTACCCGGAATCCATGTTCATGCCCTCAAGGCAAATCACTATCACAATAATTAATGGTAACATAATAAGCAATGTCGACTAATAGAGAGTGTAAGAGCTTTACACACCTGCTTTCTCGCGAGAGTAGCAAATCCCGAACTATACTAGCGAAGTCCCGCGAGGTTGTTTCCCCCTACAATCGGCCAACACCCATACTTTTAGATCTAATAGCCATTCGGCTATACTAATAATCCCGAAGGATTAATCGCACCTAAAATATGGCCTTAGGCCGAAACTTACTATCACTTACCAAAGTGAGTTTAAATCCGGAAGCCTTTGTCGATTAGCCCCTAAAACCATAACACACATGCGGTAGAAGAAAAGAGAATCAGGGCACTTGAGATTCGGCTAATTACAAGAGGTATTCGGCTACAAGGGAAAGGTGTAGAATCGGATTTTGCAAGAAAGAAAAAGAGATGAAGAGGAAGACTAGAGGAATTCGGCCACACTATAATACATAAAATATTTAAATAACTCACCTATAACCCTCTTGGCCGAAACTTGAAGAAAAAGGAGTAAAACAAAACTATTAACTTATGAATTTTCGGCACACTTTCCCTTATCAAAATCCCAAAATCAAATATGCACCTCAAGAGCCCCACATTCGGCCATTAGCTCCCTCCCTTAACAAACCCCACATTTTCTCCTCCTTTATCTCTTAACACCCATTCAAATAAAATAAAAATAAATCCATAATTATCTTTCAATCTTAGCTTAAAATAAATAAACCTTTATCGCCTTAATAAATAAATAGAAATAAATAATCCCCCACCTTAACTCCCATACAAAATAAATTAATATAAAACTACAATAACCCCATATTGGCCACCACGTCAACTCCTTAACATTTCCCACTTTCATCTCCCTTATCACTACATTTTAAAAAAAAAATAACAATAAAACAAAACACCCTTCATTTATCTCTTATCAAATAAAATAAAATAACCCATCACCGTATCCCTTATCTCCCTATTTAAAATAAACCATACCTATCCCACTCTCCTAACTAAAATAAAAAATAAAGCAAGCTTTATCCTCAACTATATGAGAGTCCATGTGCCGTCCCACTAACTCTTTCTCCCTTCACGCCAGCATGCAAAAATAAACCACCCATTTGCTGCCCACGCCACTCGAACAAGGGACTTCATTGCCGCAGCCCCTTACAACGTCCCAAACCACTTTACCACCTCGACTTTCATGCCCATAATCCTTACCATTTATTTTTAAAGCCTTCCTAGCCCATCACCCTATACATAACGCAAAAAATAAAACTCCCAAGTGCCACTCCAGCAGCTCGAACCCAAGACCTGCGCCAAGCGTCACTTCTAGGCCCTTAAGTGGCACTTTGCAGCCACTTCACCACCGGGCTACTTGTGTCTAAAAGCGCCTATAACACCTCTTAAGACCTCCCTGGCCCAACTTCCCTTCCTGACGCAAAATACAAAAATAAAACACTCCCTTGCCATCACCCAGACTCGAACCTCTTCCCTCCTGAAGCCCCCTTCACCTTAGCGCCCCACTGCCACTTTACTACATGATTTCTTGTGTCCTAAACTCCATAAAATTTCTTTTAAGGCCTCCTTGCCTAGTTTCCCCTTTTTACCTAAAAATCCAATATTTTCCAAAGTTTTTCCCCTTCACCCTTGGGTTCTAAAAACTCCTAAAACACCACCAAACACACTTAAAGCCTATTAATACTTGAGTTATGCTCCAAACGCATAACCCCTAATTTAGGATATTACAACAGACCCCCAACTGAGTTCGCCAGCTGCTTTAAACTCGACGAGTTTTAGCAACCACCTCAGATGTACAAGATTTCGTGACTTGTCCAGCATAAGATAACCTCCGAGGATCAGAATGATGTATGCCCAAGCATATCGTACTCTTTCTACTTTAGTCGAATCATCCCTCAGTTCCGGGAATGTGTCTCGTAACTAGCCTATATCGATCTGATCTCTGTAAATAATATCCGAAATCGCACCCAAAAGATCGTAGCATATGACTCCCCAATCAGCAAATTGAGTAGACTTGGTGAGTACGGATGTAACGACCCGAAATTCGTGGGCACCAGAAAAAAAAAAAAAATGTGTTATCGGGCCTCTGTCTTAGTAAATCGAGTTAGTAAATAATCATTAGGAGTAATTATGAGTCTAGTAGTGTGCTTAATTAGATTTTTATTTAGTGAATTTAGCTTAATTGAGAGTAATTAGGAAAAAGGATCAAATTGAATAAGGAGTAAAAGTCTAATTGTAGATTAAAAGAAAATAAAAAGGACCAAAATGGCAATTATGCCATTTAGCATAAGTTGAGGCGGCATAAGCTTAAAAAAAATCTGAGATTTTATGTGTTAAAATATATTATTAATATTATTAAATAATTATATTAATATAATATTATATATATAATAAAGTAAATAGTAAATGAAATAAAAAAAAAAAAACAAAGAAGAACAGAAAAGAACAGAGAGCATACGAAACAAGCAGGAAAGAAAGAAGAAAAAGAAGGAAAAAGGAAAAACTAAAGATTCAAGGTTTTAAACTTTAAAAGGTAAGTCAATCAAGTCCTATTCTTTTAATTTTGATGTTTTAGAAGCTTTAAAGCAAGATTTTGATGAAACTAAGTTGATATTTTGAGAGTTTATTGGTTTTTAAGTATAGTTTATGTTAAAGAAAAAGATGAACAAGGGGTTAAATTGAATGAAATTTAAGTTAGAGTTAGTAAAAGGATTAAATTGTAAAGTAAGCTATAAGTTTTGTATTATAGGGATTGATTTGGAAGAAATTATAAATTAGGGTTTTATTATGAAAATTTTGTAATCAAGTTGAATATGGAAGGAATTTAAGTAGAATCAAGCATGAATTAAGTTAAGAAAATGAGTAAACTTAACTAGGATTTAATTGCAAAATAAATCATAAGAAAACAGATTTAAGACAGCAGCAGTAGAGTAACTTTGAAAATTCACCAAAAATCGTAGAAATGGAATTAGAAGTTGAGTGAGATATGAAATTAAAGCTTATTGAGTCTATTTTCATATGAAAGAAACAGAGATAGCAAATAAGTTCTGTATTGTGAGATATTTAAATTTTAGTGAAACTGGTTCAGGGTGATTTCGAGATCCCCTGTTCTGACTTATAAAAATCATTAAAAATTGTATAAAAATGATTTTGGAACATAATTTATATGGTTAAATTCCTTAATGAGTCTAGTTTCAAATGAGCTAAACAAGGAGGCCATCTAAATTCTGTACAAAGAGTAATTTAATTCGTAGTGAAGAGAGGTCAGAGCAGTTGGACAGTGAAACAGGGGAAACTTTAAGAATAATCTGGTATTGATTGGCCATACCAAAAATTCTGAAAAATTTACAGTAAAAATATATATGAGTCTAGTTTCGGGAAAAATTTACGGATCTTAATTTGGAGTTCCGTAGCTCCAGATATAGATGATTTAGTGACAATGACTCAGGTAGACAGCCTAGAAAGAACTTATAAGTAAATAATAGAATTGTGTATAAAAGATGTGGAATGAAGAGAAAGAGTAGAAATTGAATAAAATTCAATTATTTATTGTAATTTAATGTTGTAATTAATAATGTAAATTATTATTTTCGTAGCTAAAAAGGAACTCGAGGCATCAACCCATAAAGGAAAGGAGAAGGTTACCGAGGAATGATCAAGCAAATTCGGGTTTGTATTACTATAATTCAAGCTATTTATTTATTCATTAAATATTAGATTAATTTATGGATATGGTAAGTAAATTATAAGGTAAGTGTTTTTATTGAATTGAATGGAAATTGAGTTGAATGATGAATATGTATTGAAATTGAATTGTATGTGGTTTGAAATGGAAAAGTGTAATTAATATTGAAATTGAATTTATTATGAAAATGAAAATGAAATTGAGAACTGAAATACCCTATTAACTAGTCGGGCTGAGTCGGATATAATTGGCATGCCATAGGACATGGAAGAGTACGGGATTTTGCCGGCTTACTGATCAGGCACTTACGTGCCGACTACTGTTACTGTTACTGTTACCGATTCGACACTTTGTGTGTCGTATACTGTTACTGTTACCGTTACAGGTTCAGCACTTTGTGTGTTGAATACTGATATTGTTACTGTTACCGATTCGACACTTTGTGTGTCGTATACTGTTACCGTTAAGGCACATTGTGCCGTACTGGAGTGTTGGGTTGGAATCCGTGTATCCGTTAAGGTCCGAGTCTGTTAATAGGGGTAAATAAGGAAAAGGTTAAATTGAATAAAATGAAATGGTTGAGCCATTGAAAGAAATGCGAAAATAGAACATGAACTGAAAAATGTGATTGGAATATGAGTATGAAAATGGAAAGTATGAACCATTGGTTCAAGAAATGGATAGTAGCTTAACCTGATTGTGTATTGTTTCAATTGTTGAATAGCAAAAATTGAAATTGTATGAATATATTGGGAATGACAAACTTATGTTGAATTGGTTTAGTAAAATTAAAGTTATATGATTTAATGATATGATTATTATGTTTATAATTTGAATTATGGTAATACCACTGAGTATATGTATACTCAGCGTACGGTTGCTTCCGTGCGCAGGTTGTAGAAGTCAAATACTGAACCAGCATCCGAAGCCAGACCCGACTTCAGCAAACCTTTGGTGATGTATATTTCCTTTTTATAATGTGGCATGTACGTAGGTTGTGTATAAATGTTATTATGTTTTGAATGTAAATGGTTAAAAATGTTAGTATTACAAGTTTAAGAATTATAATGAAAGGAGTATATTTATTTTAATCTAACTAATATTTTGATAAATTTAAGTTGATATTATATTGATTGAGTTTGATTAGAAGGTATTTAGAATAGAAAATGAATTTATCAAATGAATTGGTTAAATTGGTTATTTATTGAAATGAATACGATTTATTTTACAGGGGGTTTTATATATTAATAAGCAGAAATGCTGTCGAAATTTATATTAAACAAAATTTATATTTGCAAATTGTCTGATATGTCCGGTAATGCCTCGTAACCCTGTTCCGGCGATGGTTCGGGGTTAGGGGTGTTACATTTATTGGTATCAGAGCTATCAGGTTTAGTCGATTCTCGGGCTAAATCGGGCTCGAAAGTGAGTCTAGAAGTACATGCCACTATTGAGTCGAAGCTGAGTCGGGTTTTTGGATGCTGACATATATATTTATTTGATTTTGTTTTATAGATAAAATGTCAGACGAAAGAATGTATGATGTTGAACAGGAAATGCATACTGGAAATCGAGAAATTGAAGAAACTGAATCTGTTACACCTACTGTAAATCCGTTAAATAACCAACCTCCTAATGTAAGAAGAGAAAGAGATAACTCACAACTGTTAAGAGCTATAGCCGATGCATTACAACATGTAGCGGAAACTGTACCTGCTACTACATCAGTACCTACGGTTAGACGGGCCCCGATTAAAGAGTTAAGAAAATATGGTGCCACGGAGTTTTCGGGACTAAGAGGTCTTGATCCGTCTATTGCTGAGAATTGGATAGAATCAACAAAAAGAGTTTTGCAACAATTAGATTGCACCCCCCGAGAGAATCTGATATGTGCTGTATCATTGTTACAAGGGGAAGCATATCTCTGGTGGGAATCTGTTGTTAGACATTTACCGGATGCTCAGGTAACCTGGGATTTGTTTCAAAAAGAATTTCAAAAGAAGTATATTGGGGAAATGTATATTGAAGAGAAAAAGCAAGAGTTTTTAATGTTGAAACAGGGTAATATGTCAGTATTGGATTATGATCGAGAGTTTACTAGATTGAGCAGGTATGCTTCAGAATATATTCCAACAGAGGCTGATAGTTGTAAACGGTTTTTACGGGGATTAAGAGATGAAATAAAACTACAATTAGTGTCCCAGCGAATTACTGAATTTGTTGATTTGATCGAGCGGGCCAAAATGATAGAGCAAGTCTTGGGACTTGATAAAAAGTCAGAAACAGTTGGATTGACCAGGAAACGAGTAGGAGCAACTAGTTCAAATCCACTACCAAAAGATCTAGAGAATTCAGAGGTGGTTGGAGATCAAGCTTTCGATCTGATAGAGGTGACGGAAACAGAGGAAAACAGATTACTATTTCCACCGGTAGTGTAAAAGCTCCACCCCGGGAAAATGAATATCCTGAATGTAACTATTGTGGAAAAAGACATTTTGGTGAATGCTGGAAGAAAATTGGAGGATGTTTTCGTTGTGGCTCTACTGAACACTTTATTAAAGATTGTTCGAAAACTCAGAGTAGTACACCTACCACATCTCAGAGATCAGTATCGACTGCCAGAGGTAGAGGAATGTCTAGAGGAGGTTTTGTTTCGAGGAGAGGAGGAGCTAGTAGAGGCAGTGATATAGCTACACAACAGTCAGAGGCTAGAGCACCAGCCAGAGCATACGTAGTTCGGACCCGTGAAGAAGGCAATGCTCACGATGTGGTGACAGGTATATTTTTATTGTATTCTGAGCCTATTTATGCTTTAATTGACCCGGGTTCATCACATTCATATATTAATTTAAAATTAGTTGAATCGGGGAAGTTAGAATCTGAAATGTCTAGAGTTTTCATAGAGGTGTCTAGCCCTTTGGGACAAACAGTGTTAGTAGACAGAGTATGCCGGAGGTGCCCGTTAATAATACATGATAAAATGTTTCCTGTGGATTTGCTGATCATGCCTTTTGGCGATTTTGATATCATTTTGGGTATGGATTGGTTATCTGAACATGGGGTAGTTTTGGATTGCTATAAAAAGAGGTTTAGTATTCAGGCAGAAAATGGGGACAGAATTGAAGTGAATGGCATCCGTACCAGTGGTTCGACACGTATCATTTCAGCTACAAAAGCTAACAAGTTATTACAGCAGGGTTGTTCAGCGTATTTGGCATATGTTATTAATTCTGATTCAGTGGGAAGCCAATGTAGCCAATTAGGACTGTATGCGAGTTTCCAGATGTATTTCCAGAAGAACTACCGGGTTTACCACCTGATAGAGAGGTTGAATTTGCTATTGAGGTGTATCCAGGTACAGCACCAATTTCTATACCTCCGTACCGAATGTCGCCTACTGAATTGAAAGAGTTGAAGGTGCAGTTACAGGATTTATTAGATCGAGGATTTATCCGACCGAGTATTTCACCTTGGGGAGCTCCAGTATTGTTTGTTAAAAAGAAAGATGGTTCTATGCGGTTGTGCATTGATTATCGACAGTTGAACAAAGTGACGATCAAAAACCGGTATCCTTTGCCTCGTATAGACGACTTGTTTGATCAGCTTAAGGGAGCTTCAGTATTTTCTAAAATTGATTTGAGATCCGGGTATTATCAGCTGAAGGTGAAGGAAAGTGATGTGCCTAAGACTGCCTTCCGTACTCGTTATGGCCATTATGAATTTTTGGTGATGCCGTTTGGATTGACCAATGCTCCAGCTGCTTTTATGGATTTGATGAATCGCATTTTCCAGCCGTATCTAGATCAGTTTGTGGTGGTTTTTATTGATGATATATTGGTATATTCAAAAACAGAGGCAGAACATGATCAGCATCTTCGAAAGGTTTTACAGATTCTGCGGGAAAAACAGTTGTATGGGAAATTAAGTAAATGTGAATTCTGGTTGTCTGAAGTGGTATTTTTAGGACATGTGGTATCTGCTGATGGGATTAGAGTTGACCCGAAGAAGATCGAAGCAATTGTTCAGTGGAAAGCGCCAAAGAATGTGTCTGAGGTACGTAGTTTTCTCGGTTTGGCTGGATATTATCGAAGATTTGTAAATGGATTCTCGAAAATAGCAATGCCGATGACTAAACTACTACAGAAGAATGTTCCTTTTATCTGGGATGATCAGTGCCAGAATAGTTTTGAGACTTTGAAGCAAATGTTGACAGAGGCACCGGTATTAACATTACCAGAGTCGGGAAAAGATTTTATTGTGTACAGTGATGCTTCTTTGAGTGGTTTGGGTTGTGTATTGATGCAAAATGGAAAGGTTATTGCATATGCATCTAGACAGTTGAAGCCGCATGAACGTAATTACCCGACACATGATTGGAGCTAGCTGCAGTAATTTTTGCTTTAAAGATTTGGAGACATTATCTTTATGGCGAGAAATGTTACATTTACACAGATCATAAAAGTCTCAAATATCTGCTGTCACAGAAAGATTTAAATTTAAGGCAAAGACGGTGGATCGAGCTTCTAAAAGATTATGATTGTGTTATAGATTATCATCCAGGAAAAGCAAATGTGGTAGCTGATGCATTGAGCAGGAAAGCTGCGATTGAATTACGAGCAATGTTTGCTCGGCTCAGTGTTAATGATGATGGAAGCTTGTTAGCTGAGTTAAAGGTTAAGCCAATGATGTTAGAGCAGATTAAAACAGCTCAGATGGAAGATGTCAAATTATTAAAGAAAAGAGAAATGGTTCAGAATGGTACAGTCGAAAATTTTAGTATTGATGAACATAATTGTTTGAGGTTTCAAAATCGGATTTGTGTTCCAACTACTTCTGAATTAAAGAAGATGATTCTTCAAGAAGCACACGATGGTACTTTTGCGTTGCATCCGGGTGGAACAAAAATGTATCGTAATTTAAGGGAGCACTATTGGTGGCCAGGAATGAAGAAAGATATAGTTGAATATGTCAGTAAATGTTTGACTTGCCAACGAGTAAAGGCAGAACATCAGGTACCGACAGGGTTACTCCAGTCTATTAGTATTCCTGAATGGAAATGGGATAGTATTACTATGGATTTTGTTACGGGGTTGCCACTGTCAGAGAGCAAAAAGAATGCCATTTGGGTGATAGTTGATCGACTTACTAAGTCTGCTCATTTCATAGCAGTCAGGACTGATTGGTCTTTACAGAAGCTTGCTGAAGTATATATCCGAGAAATTGTGAGACTGCATGGCATTCCAGCATCTATAATTTCCGACCGAGATCCACGATTTACATCGAGATTTTGGAAGCAGTTACATGATTCTTTGGGTACTCGGCTTAATTTTAGTACTGCATTTCATCCACAAACCGACGGACAATCAGAACGGGTAATTCAAATTTTAGAAGACATGCTTCGGGCTTGCATTATTGACTTTGAATCAGGTTGGGAACGATACTTGCCATTAGCTGAATTTGTTTATAATAATAGTTATCAATCTAGTATTCAAATGGCTCCATATGAAGCATTATATGGTCGAAGATGTCGATCACCGGTATGTTGGACAGAGTTGAATGAGAAAAAGATTGTTGGACCGGAATTAATTCAGGAGACAGAAGAAGTAGTTAAAAAGATCAAAGACAGGTTGAAAGTAGCTTTTGACAGACAAAAGTCTTATGCAGATCTAAAGCGACGAGATATAGAGTATTCTGTGGGTGATAAAGTGTTTTTAAAAGTATCACCTTGGAAGAAAATTTTGAGATTTGGTCGCAAGGGAAAATTAAGTCCTCGTTACATTGGGCCATATGAAGTAATTGAAAGAATCGGACCGGTTGCCTATCGATTAGCTTTACCTCCGGAATTACAGAAAATTCATGATGTTTTTCATGTTTCCATGCTACGAAGGTATCGATCGGATCCATCTCATATTATTTCTACTGAAGACATTGAGATTAGACCGGATTTGTCATATGAAGAAGAACCGGTTCAAATACTAGCTCGAGAAGTGAAAGAATTAAGAAACAAACGAGTCCCTTTGGTAAAAGTATTGTGGAGAAGCCATAATGTAGAAGAAGCAACTTGGGAACCGGAAGAAACTATGAGAACACAGTATCCTCATCTATTCTCAGGTAAATTTCGAGGACGAAATTTATTAAGGGGGGAGAAATGTAACGACCCGAAATCCGTGGGCACCAGAAAAAAAAAAAATGTGTTATCGGGCCTCTGTCTTAGTAAATCGAGTTAGTAAATAATCATTAGGAGTAATTATGAGTCTAGTAGTGTGCTTAATTAGATTTTTATTTAGTGAATTTAGCTTAATTGAGAGTAATTAGGAAAAAGGATCAAATTGAATAAGGAGTAAAAGTCTAATTGTAGATTAAAAGAAAATAAAAAGGACCAAAATGGCAATTATGCCATTTAGCATAAGTTGAGGCGGCATAAGCTTAAAAAAAATCTGAGATTTTATGTGTTAAAATATATTATTAATATTATTAAATAATTATATTAATATAATATTATATTATATAATAAAGTAAATAGTAAATGAAATAAAAAAAAAAAAACAAAGAAGAACAGAAAAGAACAGAGAGCATACGAAACAAGCAGGAAAGAAAGAAGAAAAAGAAGGAAAAAGGAAAAACTAAAGATTCAAGGTTTTAAACTTTAAAAGGTAAGTCAATCAAGTCCTATTCTTTTAATTTTGATGTTTTAGAAGCTTTAAAGCAAGATTTTGATGAAACTAAGTTGATATTTTGAGAGTTTATTGGTTTTTAAGTATAGTTTATGTTAAAGAAAAAGATGAACAAGGGGTTAAATTGAATGAAATTTAAGTTAGAGTTAGTAAAAGGATTAAATTGTAAAGTAAGCTATAAGTTTTGTATTATAGGGATTGATTTGGAAGAAATTATAAATTAGGGTTTTATTATGAAAATTTTGTAATCAAGTTGAATATGGAAGGAATTTAAGTAGAATCAAGCATGAATTAAGTTAAGAAAATAAGTAAACTTAACTAGGATTTAATTGCAAAATAAATCATAAGAAAACAGATTTAAGACAGCAGCAGTAGAGTAACTTTGAAAATTCACCAAAAATCGTAGAAATGGAATTAGAAGTTGAGTGAGATATGAAATTAAAGCTTATTGAGTCTATTTTCATATGAAAGAAACAGAGATAGCAAATAAGTTCTGTATTGTGAGATATTTAAATTTTAGTGAAACTGGTTCAGGGTGATTTCGAGATCCCCTGTTCTGACTTGTAAAAATCATTAAAAATTGTATAAAAATGATTTTGGAACATAATTTATATGGTTAAATTCCTTAATGAGTCTAGTTTCAAATGAGCTAAACAAGGAGGCCATCTAAATTCTGTACAAAGAGTAATTTAATTCGTAGTGAAGAGAGGTCAGAGCAGTTGGACAGTGAAACAGGGGAAACTTTAAGAATAATCTGGTATTGATTGGCCATACCAAAAATTCTGAAAAATTTACAGTAAAAATATATATGAGTCTAGTTTCGGGAAAAATTTACGGATCTTAATTTGGAGTTCCGTAGCTCCAGATATAGATGATTTAGTGACAATGACTCAGGTAGACAGCCTAGAAAGAACTTATAAGTAAATAATAGAATTGTGTATAAAAGATGTGGAATGAAGAGGAAGAGTAGAAATTGAATAAAATTCAATTATTTATTGTAATTTAATGTTGTAATTAATAATGTAAATTATTATTTTCGTAGCTAAAAAGGAACTCGAGGCATCAACCCATAAAGGAAAGGAGAAGGTTACCGAGGAATGATCAAGCAAATTCGGGTTTGTATTACTATAATTCAAGCTATTTATTTATTCATTAAATATTAGATTAATTTATGGATATGGTAAGTAAATTATAAGGTAAGTGTTTTTATTGAATTGAATGGAAATTGAGTTGAATGATGAATATGTATTGAAATTGAATTGTATGTGGTTTGAAATGGAAAAGTGTAATTAATATTGAAATTGAATTTATTATGAAAATGAAAATGAAATTGAGAACTGAAATACCCTATTAACTAGTCGGGCTGAGTCGGATATAATTGGCATGCCATAGGACATGGAAGAGTACGGGATTTTGCCGGCTTACTGATCAGGCACTTACGTGCCGACTACTGTTACTGTTACTGTTACCGATTCGACACTTTGTGTGTCGTATACTGTTACTGTTACCGTTACAGGTTCAGCACTTTGTGTGTTGAATACTGATATTGTTACTGTTACCGATTCGACACTTTGTGTGTCGTATACTGTTACCGTTAAGGCACATTGTGCCGTACTGGAGTGTTGGGTTGGAATCCGTGTATCCGTTAAGGTCCGAGTCTGTTAATAGGGGTAAATAAGGAAAAGGTTAAATTGAATAAAATGAAATGGTTGAGCCATTGAAAGAAATGCGAAAATAGAACATGAACTGAAAAATGTGATTGGAATATGAGTATGAAAATGGAAAGTATGAACCATTGGTTCAAGAAATGGATAGTAGCTTAACCTGATTGTGTATTGTTTCAATTGTTGAATAGCAAAAATTGAAATTGTATGAATATATTGGGAATGACAAACTTATGTTGAATTGGTTTAGTAAAATTAAAGTTATATGATTTAATGATATGATTATTATGTTTATAATTTGAATTATGGTAATACCACTGAGTATATGTATACTCAGCGTACGGTTGCTTCCGTGCGCAGGTTGTAGAAGTCAAATACTGAACCAGCATCCGAAGCCAGACCCGACTTCAGCAAACCTTTGGTGATGTATATTTCCTTTTTATAATGTGGCATGTACGTAGGTTGTGTATAAATGTTATTATGTTTTGAATGTAAATGGTTAAAAATGTTAGTATTACAAGTTTAAGAATTATAATGAAAGGAGTATATTTATTTTAATCTAACTAATATTTTGATAAATTTAAGTTGATATTATATTGATTGAGTTTGATTAGAAGGTATTTAGAATAGAAAATGAATTTATCAAATGAATTGGTTAAATTGGTTATTTATTGAAATGAATACGATTTATTTTACAGGGGGTTTTATATATTAATAAGCAGAAATGCTGTCGAAATTTATATTAAACAAAATTTATATTTGCAAATTGTCTGATATGTCCGGTAATGCCTCGTAACCCTGTTCCGGCGATGGTTCGGGGTTAGGGGTGTTACACGGACCTATCCATCGTAACTCCAATTGTAACTACACGTCCTCCAAAGTGATGGTACACTCCCCGCATGGAAGATGGAATGTGTGCGTCTCGAGTCTCCACCTCTCCATGAACGTGCTAATGAGTTTCTAGTCCAACTTGCACCCTCAACCTATATTCGCCACGTGCCAAAAATCTGCTTCCCTCAAGTAATTTTCAATTAATAATGATGGAGGACCAGACATATTACGAATAAAAACATTGTAACACTCAATCTATCGACTGTTATAAAAAAATTATAAAAAAATAATTAAATTAAAAAATGAATACAAATATTAAATAATATTAAAAAATTGAAATTATCCCTTACCATTTTCATTTGGTCGATGGAGATATGTTTATCATCGAGATGAATTAATTGTCAGGCCATTGCTAATACAATCAAATTTCTTATAAATTATAAAAAAATGTTACTTATTTAGACAAAAATTAAAAATTTAGAGAGTTTTGAGAGAGATTTAGACATAAATTTGGAAGAAGTATAATTTGAAAGAAATTTTGTGTGAAAAAAATTGGGGGTTTATATATTTTTTTCTTGACTGTTGGGCCTAATGGTCAAATTTTTAATTAATCGTTAGGCCCAACTGTTAAATTTTTAAATAATCGTTGGAGGTGACCGTTGGGGAAAAACACGAGGTAAAGTGCGTCTATGTCAGCGTATTTTTGCTGACACAGAGTAAAGCGTTTCCACGTCAGTACGTTTTTCTGCGATTTTCCTTGAAAATACTCCTACGTGACGCGTTTTACAATTTTTAGACCATTCTAATAAATAATATTTTTAGTGTCCCATTTTCATAAATAATGTTAGAAACGAGCCTTCTCTTATACAATACCTACTCGAGAAAAAAAATAAAATGAAACGGTTTTAAGGTAAAAGGACATGTTGGTACTGTATGTCTAGGAAAATCTAAGGAACGCAAAGCATGGTGGAGGCTGTACAGTACAGGCAATTTGGGAGCCAAAATGCCTTTCTGAAATCTCCCCTGTAATGAAGAAATTTACTCCAATAAACAGTCAAATATCTTCTTTTTATGGTAATGCTAATACTAAGTAACATCTGTATAACATGCAGCATTTCCATTTTTTCATCTCATTTTTACTCTAAACAGCTAATAACTGCAGACAAGCAATGGCGAATATGTAGCGTCTTCATCATCACTGTGGATCAAATGTCAACGCTTGTAATTCACTCTGCCAAAATCAGCGAGCTTCTTGGACCGATTCCCACAAAACCCCGAGGCAGTAGCCAAGTGGGGCTTCATTGGCGGCCTACCTTCGCTTGCAAACCACATGTCTGCCGGCAATCCGCTCCACTGCCGGTTCGGGCTCGCCCTCACCAGCGGGCTCAAGCACAACGCTATTTTCGACATGTTCTTCGACCCGGTTCTCACTCTCCTAGCTTGCGTCGGTATCCTCTTCCACCGCCGCGAAACCTCCGGAGAGCTTCCCGGTAGCGATAATCACACTGTCTCCCGGATTCGCTTCAACCGCAGGCGACATTCCCGCTCTATGCATGACCTCCGATCACGAGGCCCGAATTGGCTAAAATATTCCACATCTGATGTCCTCGAAGATTGCTGATTTTTTCGACCGACGGTAAAGATTGCCGAGAACCAGGACGGGGAAGATGATGACGTAGACAGCTCATCGCACGAGTTTCGACGATGTTGAACCCTGGGATCCAAATTGAATTTATCGGACCGTGCCCTGAACAAACTTGAAAAAAGAGAGAACCTGTGTTTCTTTTTGAAAGATGTGGCGGTACCAAACTCGGCGGCAGTTGTGGTGAGGCCCACCTGAGGAGGAGTGTAGAATCTCTTGTGATGGATCGACGTTGCACTGTTGTCGTCAGATTTCCGTCGACTAATTGTAAGGAGAAACAGAGCAGGGGAAAATCAGCGGTGGGGACTATCCTCAGATGCGGCAGCGGAGGAAGCTGATTGAGCCTGGGGGGCGACGAGTACGAGAAGACGCTCCCGGAGACACGTGGCGCAAACGCCGACGCTGCTACTCAGGTCGGAAAGGTGTTTCTTGCACCTCATCTAGTCGTTGTTGTGTAAGAAAAACAGAAGATTTTGTTGGGGGATTGAGGCCTAAGGACGATAATATATACTGGGTTATCTCATTTCGTATCTTCATTCATTACGTTTAGTAAGAGAGAGCCAATGCTTAAAACGAGGCCACGCGTATAACAAGAAAACAACAGGGTGGAGGAGGAGGGCATCCATTTACTGACATTTGCAGCTTGTAATTTTATAGTAGGGTAACAGTCTTATTACCAAATATATCAGGGACACGACGACAAGAAGACAAGCTTTGTCTCATTAAAACTGCAGGCATATAATCTGTTGTTACTTGAATATTGAATAATTATTTTTAACAAACTCTTTTTTTTTCTTTTTCACTAATGCTATTAATTAGCATTTATAGCGTATTAGGTGGAGTGTAGTCATTAGCTCATCCAATATTTTGGTCATTAGATTACCCGATTTCTTGCCCTTTCAGCCTTATTTTGAATCTGGAATTCCTCTTTCCGGTTCCCATTATCTCAAGTGGAAATAAATTCATCCTTTTATTTTACTTCAATTCAATACTTGATTTTGTTAATTAATTATATATAAATTATTAAATTTAATAATGTTAATTGGCTGGAAAAAACATGTTATCCATATCCAAAGTAGGGGGTGAGCATTCGATCGAATCGAATCGAATCGAATCGAAAAATTTCGAGTTAATCGAGTTTT
>CM016624.1:8492412-8762573 GCA_005393395.2 Gossypium australe | reverse complement strand
ACTTTAGTCGAATCATCCCTCAGTTCCGGGAATGTGTCTCGTAACTAGCCTATATCGATTCTGATCTCTGTAAATATATCCGAAATCGCACCCAAAAGATCGTAGCATATGACTCCCCAATCAGCAAATTGAGTAGACTGGTGAGTACGGATGTAACGACCCGAAATTCGTGGGCACCAGAAAAAAAAAAAATGTGTTATCGGGCCTCTGTCTTAGTAAATCGAGTTAGTAAATAATCATTAGGAGTAATTATGAGTCTAGTAGTGTGCTTAATTAGATTTTTATTTAGTGAATTTAGCTTAATTGAGAGTAATTAGGAAAAAGGATCAAATTGAATAAGGAGTAAAAGTCTATTGTAGATTAAAAGAAAATAAAAAGGACCAAAATGGCAATTATGCCATTTAGCATAAGTTGAGGCGGCATAAGCTTAAAAAAAATCTGAGATTTTTATGTGTTAAAATATTATTAATATTATTAAATAATTATATTAATATAATATTATATTATATAATAAAGTAAATAGTAAATGAAATAAAAAAAAAAAAAACAAAGAAGAACAGAAAAGAACAGAGAGCATACGAAACAAGCAGGAAAGAAAGAAGAAAAAGAAGGAAAAAGGAAAAACTAAAGATTCAAGGTTTTAAACTTTAAAAGGTAAGTCAATCAAGTCCTATTCTTTTAATTTTGATGTTTTAGAAGCTTTAAAGCAAGATTTTGATGAAACTAAGTTGATATTTTGAGAGTTTATTGGTTTTTAAGTATAGTTTATGTTAAAGAAAAAGATGAACAAGGGGTTAAATTGAATGAAATTTAAGTTAGAGTTAGTAAAAGGATTAAATTGTAAAGTAAGCTATAAGTTTTGTATTATAGGGATTGATTTGGAAGAAATTATAAATTAGGGTTTTATTATGAAAATTTTGTAATCAAGTTGAATATGGAAGGAATTTAAGTAGAATCAAGCATGAATTAAGTTAAGAAAATGAGTAAACTTAACTAGGATTTAATTGCAAAATAAATCATAAGAAAACAGATTTAAGACAGCAGCAGTAGAGTAACTTTGAAAATTCACCAAAAATCGTAGAAATGGAATTAGAAGTTGAGTGAGATATGAAATTAAAGCTTATTGAGTCTATTTTCATATGAAAGAAACAGAGATAGCAAATAAGTTCTGTATTGTGAGATATTTAAATTTTAGTGAAACTGGTTCAGGGTGATTTCGAGATCCCCTGTTCTGACTTGTAAAAATCATTAAAAATTGTATAAAATGATTTTGGAACATAATTTATATGGTTAAATTCCTTAATGAGTCTAGTTTCAAATGAGCTAAACAAGGAGGCCATCTAAATTCTGTACAAAGAGTAATTTAATTCGTAGTGAAGAGAGGTCAGAGCAGTTGGACAGTGAAACAGGGGAAACTTTAAGAATAATCTGGTATTGATTGGCCATACCAAAATTCTGAAAAATTTACAGTAAAAATATATATGAGTCTAGTTTCGGGAAAAATTTACGGATCTTAATTTGGAGTTCCGTAGCTCCAGATATAGATGATTTAGTGACAATGACTCAGGTAGACAGCCTAGAAAGAACTTATAAGTAAATAATAGAATTGTGTATAAAAGATGTGGAATGAAGAGAAGAGTAGAAATTGAATAAAATTCAATTATTTATTGTAATTTAATGTTGTAATTAATAATGTAAATTATTATTTTCGTAGCTAAAAAGGAACTCGAGGCATCAACCCATAAAGGAAAGGAGAAGGTTACCGAGGAATGATCAAGCAAATTCGGGTTTGTATTACTATAATTCAAGCTATTTATTTATTCATTAAATATTAGATTAATTTATGGATATGGTAAGTAAATTATAAGGTAAGTGTTTTTATTGAATTGAATGGAAATTGAGTTGAATGATGAATATGTATTGAAATTGAATTGTATGTGGTTTGAAATGGAAAGTGTAATTAATATTGAAATTGAATTTATTATGAAAATGAAAATGAAATTGAGAACTGAAATACCCTATTAACTAGTCGGGCTGAGTCGGATATAATTGGCATGCCATAGGACATGGAAGAGTACGGGATTTTGCCGGCTTACTGATCAGGCACTTACGTGCCGACTACTGTTACTGTTACTGTTACCGATTCGACACTTTGTGTGTCGTATACTGTTACTGTTACCGTTACAGGTTCAGCACTTTGTGTGTTGAATACTGATATTGTTACTGTTACCGATTCGACACTTTGTGTGTCGTATACTGTTACCGTTAAGGCACATTGTGCCGTACTGGAGTGTTGGGTTGGAATCCGTGTATCCGTTAAGGTCCGAGTCTGTTAATAGGGGTAAATAAGGAAAAGGTTAAATTGAATAAAATGAAATGGTTGAGCCATTGAAAGAAATGCGAAAATAGAACATGAACTGAAAAATGTGATTGGAATATGAGTATGAAAATGGAAAGTATGAACCATTGGTTCAAGAAATGGATAGTAGCTTAACCTGATTGTGTATTGTTTCAATTGTTGAATAGCAAAAATTGAAATTGTATGAATATATTGGGAATGACAAACTTATGTTGAATTGGTTTAGTAAAATTAAAGTTATATGATTTAATGATATGATTATTATGTTTATAATTTGAATTATGGTAATACCACTGAGTATATGTATACTCAGCGTACGGTTGCTTCCGTGCGCAGGTTGTAGAAGTCAAATACTGAACCAGCATCCGAAGCCAGACCCGACTTCAGCAAACCTTTGGTGATGTATATTTCCTTTTTATAATGTGGCATGTACGTAGGTTGTGTATAAATGTTATTATGTTTTGAATGTAAATGGTTAAAAATGTTAGTATTACAAGTTTAAGAATTATAATGAAAGGAGTATATTTATTTTAATCTAACTAATATTTTGATAAATTTAAGTTGATATTATATTGATTGAGTTTGATTAGAAGGTATTTAGAATAGAAAATGAATTTATCAAATGAATTGGTTAAATTGGTTATTTATTGAAATGAATACGATTTATTTTACAGGGGGTTTTATATATTAATAAGCAGAAATGCTGTCGAAATTTATATTAAACAAAATTTATATTTGCAAATTGTCTGATATGTCCGGTAATGCCTCGTAACCCTGTTCCGGCGATGGTTCGGGGTTAGGGGTGTTACATTTATTGGTATCAGAGCTATCAGGTTTAGTCGATTCTCGGGCTAAATCGGGCTCGAAAGTGAGTCTAGAAGTACATGCCACTATTGAGTCGAAGCTGAGTCGGGTTTTTGGATGCTGACATATATATTTATTTGATTTTGTTTTATAGATAAAATGTCAGACGAAAGAATGTATGATGTTGAACAGGAAATGCATACTGGAAATCGAGAAATTGAAGAAACTGAATCTGTTACACCTACTGTAAATCCGTTAAATAACCAACCTCCTAATGTAAGAAGAGAAAGAGATAACTCACAACTGTTAAGAGCTATAGCCGATGCATTACAACATGTAGCGGAAACTGTACCTGCTACTACATCAGTACCTACGGTTAGACGGGCCCCGATTAAAGAGTTAAGAAAATATGGTGCCACGGAGTTTTCGGGACTAAGAGGTCTTGATCCGTCTATTGCTGAGAATTGGATAGAATCAACAAAAAGAGTTTTGCAACAATTAGATTGCACCCCCCGAGAGAATCTGATATGTGCTGTATCATTGTTACAAGGGGAAGCATATCTCTGGTGGGAATCTGTTGTTAGACATTTACCGGATGATCAGGTAACCTGGGATTTGTTTCAAAAAGAATTTCAAAAGAAGTATATTGGGGAAATGTATATTGAAGAGAAAAAGCAAGAGTTTTTAATGTTGAAACAGGGTAATATGTCAGTATTGGATTATGATCGAGAGTTTACTAGATTGAGCAGGTATGCTTCAGAATATATTCCAACAGAGGCTGATAGTTGTAAACGGTTTTTACGGGGATTAAGAGATGAAATAAAACTACAATTAGTGTCCCAGCGAATTACTGAATTTGTTGATTTGATCGAGCGGGCCAAAATGATAGAGCAAGTCTTGGGACTTGATAAAAAGTCAGAAACAGTTGGATTGACCAGGAAACGAGTAGGAGCAACTAGTTCAAATCCACTACCAAAGATCTAGAGAATTCAGAGGTGGTTGGAGATCAAGCTTTCGATCTGATAGAGGTGACGGAAACAGAGGAAAACAGATTACTATTTCCACCGGTAGTGTAAAAGCTCCACCCCGGGAAAATGAATATCCTGAATGTAACTATTGTGGAAAAGACATTTTGGTGAATGCTGGAAGAAAATTGGAGGATGTTTTCGTTGTGGCTCTACTGAACACTTTATTAAAGATTGTTCGAAAACTCAGAGTAGTACACCTACCACATCTCAGAGATCAGTATCGACTGCCAGAGGTAGAGGAATGTCTAGAGGAGGTTTTGTTTCGAGGAGAGGAGGAGCTAGTAGAGGCAGTGATATAGCTACACAACAGTCAGAGGCTAGAGCACCAGCCAGAGCATACGTAGTTCGGACCCGTGAAGAAGGCAATGCTCACGATGTGGTGACAGGTATATTTTTATTGTATTCTGAGCCTATTTATGCTTTAATTGACCCGGGTTCATCACATTCATATATTAATTTAAAATTAGTTGAATCGGGGAAGTTAGAATCTGAAATGTCTAGAGTTTTCATAGAGGTGTCTAGCCCTTTGGGACAAACAGTGTTAGTAGACAGAGTATGCCGGAGGTGCCCGTTAATAATACATGATAAAATGTTTCCTGTGGATTTGCTGATCATGCCTTTTGGCGATTTTGATATCATTTTGGGTATGGATTGGTTATCTGAACATGGGGTAGTTTTGGATTGCTATAAAAAGAGGTTTAGTATTCAGGCAGAAAATGGGGACAGAATTGAAGTGAATGGCATCCGTACCAGTGGTTCGACACGTATCATTTCAGCTACAAAAGCTAACAAGTTATTACAGCAGGGTTGTTCAGCGTATTTGGCATATGTTATTAATTCTGATTCAGTGGGAAGCCAATGTAGCCAAATTAGGACTGTATGCGAGTTTCCAGATGTATTTCCAGAAGAACTACCGGGTTTACCACCTGATAGAGAGGTTGAATTTGCTATTGAGGTGTATCCAGGTACAGCACCAATTTCTATACCTCCGTACCGAATGTCGCCTACTGAATTGAAAGAGTTGAAGGTGCAGTTACAGGATTTATTAGATCGAGGATTTATCCGACCGAGTATTTCACCTTGGGGAGCTCCAGTATTGTTTGTTAAAAAGAAAGATGGTTCTATGCGGTTGTGCATTGATTATCGACAGTTGAACAAAGTGACGATCAAAAACCGGTATCCTTTGCCTCGTATAGACGACTTGTTTGATCAGCTTAAGGGAGCTTCAGTATTTTCTAAAATTGATTTGAGATCCGGGTATTATCAGCTGAAGGTGAAGGAAAGTGATGTGCCTAAGACTGCCTTCCGTACTCGTTATGGCCATTATGAATTTTTGGTGATGCCGTTTGGATTGACCAATGCTCCAGCTGCTTTTATGGATTTGATGAATCGCATTTTCCAGCCGTATCTAGATCAGTTTGTGGTGGTTTTTATTGATGATATATTGGTATATTCAAAAACAGAGGCAGAACATGATCAGCATCTTCGAAAGGTTTTACAGATTCTGCGGGAAAAACAGTTGTATGGGAAATTAAGTAAATGTGAATTCTGGTTGTCTGAAGTGGTATTTTTAGGACATGTGGTATCTGCTGATGGGATTAGAGTTGACCCGAAGAAGATCGAAGCAATTGTTCAGTGGAAAGCGCCAAAGAATGTGTCTGAGGTACGTAGTTTTCTCGGTTTGGCTGGATATTATCGAAGATTTGTAAATGGATTCTCGAAAATAGCAATGCCGATGACTAAACTACTACAGAAGAATGTTCCTTTTATCTGGGATGATCAGTGCCAGAATAGTTTTGAGACTTTGAAGCAAATGTTGACAGAGGCACCGGTATTAACATTACCAGAGTCGGGAAAAGATTTTATTGTGTACAGTGATGCTTCTTTGAGTGGTTTGGGTTGTGTATTGATGCAAAATGGAAAGGTTATTGCATATGCATCTAGACAGTTGAAGCCGCATGAACGTAATTACCCGACACATGACTTGGAGCTAGCTGCAGTAATTTTTGCTTTAAAGATTTGGAGACATTATCTTTATGGCGAGAAATGTTACATTTACACAGATCATAAAAGTCTCAAATATCTGCTGTCACAGAAAGATTTAAATTTAAGGCAAAGACGGTGGATCGAGCTTCTAAAAGATTATGATTGTGTTATAGATTATCATCCAGGAAAAGCAAATGTGGTAGCTGATGCATTGAGCAGGAAAGCTGCGATTGAATTACGAGCAATGTTTGCTCGGCTAGTGTTAATGATGATGGAAGCTTGTTAGCTGAGTTAAAGGTTAAGCCAATGATGTTAGAGCAGATTAAAACAGCTCAGATGGAAGATGTCAAATTATTAAAGAAAAGAGAAATGGTTCAGAATGGTACAGTCGAAAATTTTAGTATTGATGAACATAATTGTTTGAGGTTTCAAAGTCGGATTTGTGTTCCAACTACTTCTGAATTAAAGAAGATGATTCTTCAAGAAGCACACGATGGTACTTTTGCGTTGCATCCGGGTGGAACAAAAATGTATCGTAATTTAAGGGAACACTATTGGTGGCCAGGAATGAAGAAAGATATAGTTGAATATGTCAGTAAATGTTTGACTTGCCAACGAGTAAAGGCAGAACATCAGGTACCGACAGGGTTACTCCAGTCTATTAGTATTCCTGAATGGAAATGGGATAGTATTACTATGGATTTTGTTACGGGGTTGCCACTGTCAGAGAGCAAAAAGAATGCCATTTGGGTGATAGTTGATCGACTTACTAAGTCTGCTCATTTCATAGCAGTCAGGACTGATTGGTCTTTACAGAAGCTTGCTGAAGTATATATCCGAGAAATTGTGAGACTGCATGGCATTCCAGCATCTATAATTTCCGACCGAGATCCACGATTTACATCGAGATTTTGGAAGCAGTTACATGATTCTTTGGGTACTCGGCTTAGTTTTAGTACTGCATTTCATCCACAAACCGACGGACAATCAGAACGGGTAATTCAAATTTTAGAAGACATGCTTCGGGCTTGCATTATTGACTTTGAATCAGGTTGGGAACGATACTTGCCATTAGCTGAATTTGTTTATAATAATAGTTATCAATCTAGTATTCAAATGGCTCCATATGAAGCATTATATGGTCGAAGATGTCGATCACCGGTATGTTGGACAGAGTTGAATGAGAAAAAGATTGTTGGACCGGAATTAATTCAGGAGACAGAAGAAGTAGTTAAAAAGATCAAAGACAGGTTGAAAGTAGCTTTTGACAGACAAAAGTCTTATGCAGATCTAAAGCGACGAGATATAGAGTATTCTGTGGGTGATAAAGTGTTTTTAAAAGTATCACCTTGGAAGAAAATTTTGAGATTTGGTCGCAAGGGAAAATTAAGTCCTCGTTACATTGGGCCATATGAAGTAATTGAAAGAATCGGACCGGTTGCCTATCGATTAGCTTTACCTCCGGAATTACAGAAAATTCATGATGTTTTTCATGTTTCCATGCTACGAAGGTATCGATCGGATCCATCTCATATTATTTCTACTGAAGACATTGAGATTAGACCGGATTTGTCATATGAAGAAGAACCGGTTCAAATACTAGCTCGAGAAGTGAAAGAATTAAGAAACAAACGAGTTCCTTTGGTAAAAGTATTGTGGAGAAGCCATATAGAAGAAGCAACTTGGGAACCGGAAGAAACTATGAGACACAGTATCCTCACTATTCTCAGGTAAATTTCGAGGACGAAATTTATTAAGGGGGGGAGAAATGTAACGACCCGAAATTCGTGGGCACCAGAAAAAAAAAAAAAAATGTGTTATCGGGCCTCTGTCTTAGTAAATCGAGTTAGTAAATAATCATTAGGAGTAATTATGAGTCTAGTAGTGTGCTTAATTAGATTTTTATTTAGTGAATTTAGCTTAATTGAGAGTAATTAGGAAAAAGGATCAAATTGAATAAGGAGTAAAAGTCTAATTGTAGATTAAAAGAAAATAAAAAGGACCAAAATGGCAATTATGCCATTTAGCATAAGTTGAGGCGGCATAAGCTTAAAAAAAATCTGAGATTTTATGTGTTAAAATATATTATTAATATTATTAAATAATTATATTAATAAATTATATTATATAATAAAGTAAATAGTAAATGAAATAAAAAAAAAAAAACAAAGAAGAACAGAAAAGAACAGAGAGCATACGAAACAAGCAGGAAAGAAAGAAGAAAAAGAAGGAAAAAGGAAAAACTAAAGATTCAAGGTTTTAAACTTTAAAAGGTAAGTCAATCAAGTCCTATTCTTTTAATTTTGATGTTTTAGAAGCTTTAAAGCAAGATTTTGATGAAACTAAGTTGATATTTTGAGAGTTTATTGGTTTTTAAGTATAGTTTATGTTAAAGAAAAAGATGAACAAGGGGTTAAATTGAATGAAATTTAAGTTAGAGTTAGTAAAAGGATTAAATTGTAAAGTAAGCTATAAGTTTTGTATTATAGGGATTGATTTGGAAGAAATTATAAATTAGGGTTTTATTATGAAAATTTTGTAATCAAGTTGAATATGGAAGGAATTTAAGTAGAATCAAGCATGAATTAAGTTAAGAAAATGAGTAAACTTAACTAGGATTTAATTGCAAAATAAATCATAAGAAAACAGATTTAAGACAGCAGCAGTAGAGTAACTTTGAAAATTCACCAAAAATCGTAGAAATGGAATTAGAAGTTGAGTGAGATATGAAATTAAAGCTTATTGAGTCTATTTTCATATGAAAGAAACAGAGATAGCAAATAAGTTCTGTATTGTGAGATATTTAAATTTTAGTGAAACTGGTTCAGGGTGATTTCGAGATCCCCTGTTCTGACTTGTAAAAATCATTAAAAATTGTATAAAAATGATTTTGGAACATAATTTATATGGTTAAATTCCTTAATGAGTCTAGTTTCAAATGAGCTAAACAAGGAGGCCATCTAAATTCTGTACAAAGAGTAATTTAATTCGTAGTGAAGAGAGGTCAGAGCAGTTGGACAGTGAAACAGGGGAAACTTTAAGAATAATCTGGTATTGATTGGCCATACCAAAAATTCTGAAAAATTTACAGTAAAAATATATATGAGTCTAGTTTCGGGAAAAATTTACGGATCTTAATTTGGAGTTCCGTAGCTCCAGATATAGATGATTTAGTGACAATGACTCAGGTAGACAGCCTAGAAAGAACTTATAAGTAAATAATAGAATTGTGTATAAAAGATGTGGAATGAAGAGAAGAGTAGAAATTGAATAAAATTCAATTATTTATTGTAATTTAATGTTGTAATTAATAATGTAAATTATTATTTTCGTAGCTAAAAAGGAACTCGAGGCATCAACCCATAAAGGAAAGGAGAAGGTTACCGAGGAATGATCAAGCAAATTCGGGTTTGTATTACTATAATTCAAGCTATTTATTTATTCATTAAATATTAGATTAATTTATGGATATGGTAAGTAAATTATAAGGTAAGTGTTTTTATTGAATTGAATGGAAATTGAGTGAATGATGAATATGTATTGAAATTGAATTGTATGTGGTTTGAAATGGAAAAGTGTAATTAATATTGAAATTGAATTTATTATGAAAATGAAAATGAAATTGAGAACTGAAATACCCTATTAACTAGTCGGGCTGAGTCGGATATAATTGGCATGCCATAGGACATGGAAGAGTACGGGATTTTGCCGGCTTACTGATCAGGCACTTACGTGCCGACTACTGTTACTGTTACTGTTACCGATTCGACACTTTGTGTGTCGTATACTGTTACTGTTACCGTTACAGGTTCAGCACTTTGTGTGTTGAATACTGATATTGTTACTGTTACCGATTCGACACTTTGTGTGTCGTATACTGTTACCGTTAAGGCACATTGTGCCGTACTGGAGTGTTGGGTTGGAATCCGTGTATCCGTTAAGGTCCGAGTCTGTTAATAGGGGTAAATAAGGAAAAGGTTAAATTGAATAAAATGAAATGGTTGAGCCATTGAAAGAAATGCGAAAATAGAACATGAACTGAAAAATGTGATTGGAATATGAGTATGAAAATGGAAAGTATGAACCATTGGTTCAAGAAATGGATAGTAGCTTAACCTGATTGTGTATTGTTTCAATTGTTGAATAGCAAAAATTGAAATTGTATGAATATATTGGGAATGACAAACTTATGTTGAATTGGTTTAGTAAAATTAAAGTTATATGATTTAATGATATGATTATTATGTTTATAATTTGAATTATGGTAATACCACTGAGTATATGTATACTCAGCGTACGGTTGCTTCCGTGCGCAGGTTGTAGAAGTCAAATACTGAACCAGCATCCGAAGCCAGACCCGACTTCAGCAAACCTTTGGTGATGTATATTTCCTTTTTATAATGTGGCATGTACGTAGGTTGTGTATAAATGTTATTATGTTTTGAATGTAAATGGTTAAAAATGTTAGTATTACAAGTTTAAGAATTATAATGAAAGGAGTATATTTATTTTAATCTAACTAATATTTTGATAAATTTAAGTTGATATTATATTGATTGAGTTTGATTAGAAGGTATTTAGAATAGAAAATGAATTTATCAAATGAATTGGTTAAATTGGTTATTTATTGAAATGAATACGATTTATTTTACAGGGGGTTTTATATATTAATAAGCAGAAATGCTGTCGAAATTTATATTAAACAAAATTTATATTTGCAAATTGTCTGATATGTCCGGTAATGCCTCGTAACCCTGTTCCGGCGATGGTTCGGGGTTAGGGGTGTTACAACGGACCTATCCATCGGTAACTCCAATTGTAACTACACGTCCTCCAAAGTGATGGTACACTCCCCGCATGGAAGATGGAATGTGTGCGTCTCGAGTCTCCACCTCTCCATGAACGTGCTAATGAGTTTCTAGTCCAACTTGCACCCTCAACCTATATTCGCCACGTGCCAAAAATCTGCTTCCCTCAAGTAATTTTCAATTAATAATGATGGAGGACCAGACATATTACGAATAAAAAATTGTAACACTCAATCTATCGACTGTTATAAAAAAATTATAAAAAAATAATTAAATTAAAAAATGAAATACAAATATTAAATAATATTAAAAAATTGAAATTATCCCTTACCATTTTCATTTGGTCGATGGAGATATGTTTATCATCGAGATGAATTAATTGTCAGGCCATTGCTAATACAATCAAATTTCTTATAATTATAAAAAAATGTTACTTATTTAGACAAAATTAAAAATTTAGAGAGTTTTGAGAGAGATTTAGACTAAATTTGGAAGAAGTATAATTTGAAAGAAATTTTGTGTGAAAAAAATTGGGGGTTTATATATTTTTTTCTTGACTGTTGGGCCTAATGGTCAAATTTTTAATTAATCGTTAGGCCCAACTGTTAAATTTTTAAATATCGTTGGAGGTGACCGTTGGGGAAAAACACGAGGTAAAGTGCGTCTATGTCAGCGTATTTTTGCTGACACAGAGTAAAGCGTTTCCACGTCAGTACGTTTTTCTGCGATTTTCCTTGAAAATACTCCTACGTGACGCGTTTTACAATTTTTAGACCATTCTAATAAATAATATTTTTAGTGTCCCATTTTCATAAATAATGTTAGAAACGAGCCTTCTCTTATACAATACCTACTCGAGAAAAAAAAATAAAATGAAACGGTTTTAAGGTAAAAAGGACATGTTGGTACTGTATGTCTAGGAAAATCTAAGGAACGCAAAGCATGGTGGAGGCTGTACAGTACAGGCAATTTGGGAGCCAAAATGCCTTTCTGAAATCTCACCCTGTAATGAAGAAATTTACTCCAATAAACAGTCAAATATCTTCTTTTTATGGTAATGCTAATACTAAGTAACATCTGTATAACATGCAGCATTTCCATTTTTTCATCTCATTTTTACTCTAAACAGCTAATAACTGCAGACAAGCAATGGCGAATATGTAGCGTCTTCATCATCACTGTGGATCAAATGTCAACGCTTGTAATTCACTCTGCCAAAATCAGCGAGCTTCTTGGACCGATTCCCACAAAACCCCGAGGCAGTAGCCAAGTGGGGCTTCATTGGCGGCCTACCTTCGCTTGCAAACCACATGTCTGCCGGCAATCCGCTCCACTGCCGGTTCGGGCTCGCCCTCACCAGCGGGCTCAAGCACAACGCTATTTTCGACATGTTCTTCGACCCGGTTCTCACTCTCCTAGCTTGCGTCGGTATCCTCTTCCACCGCCGCGAAACCTCCGGAGAGCTTCCCGGTAGCGATAAATCACACTCGTCTCCCGGATTCGCTTCAACCGCAGGCGACATTCCCCGCTCTATGCATGACCTCCGATCACGAGGCCCGAATTGGCTAAAATATTCCACATCTGATGTCCTCGAAGATTGCTGATTTTTTCGACCGACGGTAAAGATTGCCGAGAACCAGGACGGGGAAGATGATGACGTAGACAGCTCATCGCACGAGTTTCGACGATGTTGAACCCTGGGATCCAAATTGAATTTATCGGACCGTGCCCTGAACAAACTTGAAAAAAGAGAGAACCTGTGTTTCTTTTTGAAAGATGTGGCGGTACCAAACTCGGCGGCAGTTGTGGTGAGGCCCACCTGAGGAGGAGTGTAGAATCTCTTGTGATGGATCGACGTTGCACTGTTGTCGTCAGATTTCCGTCGACTAATGTAAGGAGAAACAGAGCAGGGGAAAATCAGCGGTGGTGGGCGACTATCCTCAGATGCGGCAGCGGAGGAAGCTGATTGAGCCTGGGGGGCGACGAGTACGAGAAGACGCTCCCGGAGACACGTGGCGCAAACGCCGACGCTGCTACTCAGGTCGGAAAGGTGTTTCTTGCACCTCATCTAGTCGTTGTTGTGTAAGAAAACAGAAGATTTTGTTGGGGGATTGAGGCCTAAGGACGATAATATATACTGGGTTATCTCATTTCGTATCTTCATTCATTACGTTTAGTAAGAGAGAGCCAATGCTTAAAACGAGGCCACGCTGTATAACAAGAAAACAACAGGGTGGAGGAGGAGGGCATCCATTTACTGACATTTGCAGCTTTGTAATTTTATAGTAGGGTAACAGTCTTATTACCAAATATATCAGGGACACGACGACAAGAAGACAAGCTTTGTCTCATTAAAACTGCAGGCATATAATCTGTTGTTACTTGAATATTTGAATAATTATTTTTAACAAACTCTTTTTTTTTTCTTTTTCACTAATGCTATTAATTAGCATTTATAGCGTATTAGGTGGAGTGTAGTCATTAGCTCATCCAAATATTTTGGTCATTAGATTACCCGATTTCTTGCCCTTTCAGCCTTATTTTGAATCTGGAATTCCTCTTTCCGGTTCCCATTATCTTCAAGTGGAAATAAATTTCATCCTTTTATTTTACTTCAATTCAATACTTGATTTTTGTTAATTAATTATATATAAATTATTAAATTTAATAATGTTAATTGGCTGGAAAAAACATGTTATCCATATGTCCAAAGTAGGGGGTGAGCATTCGATCGAATCGAATCGAATCGAATCGAAAAATTTCGAGTTAATCGAGTTTTCGAATCGTATTTTATCATCCTAACTTAATTTGAAATTTTTTCGAATCGAGTCGAGTGAGACGAAATTCGAATCGAATCGAATCGAATATATATGTTCGAGTTAAATTTTAAAAAAATGACTTTAGTGTTGTTTATTTTTATGTAATTTTTTAAAAAATAATTTTCTTTAAATTTTTAAAACATGATCATACAATAAAAAATTGAGGTAAATAAGTGAATAAATAAAATCCTAAAATTTAAAAAAAAAATAAAAAAATTAATTTGGGGGTTTAATTTGGGGGAGAAAGAGGAATTGGGTTGGGAACTTAGGATTTAGGAAAAAAAAATTTGGGCTGAGTGCTGATGGGCTTGGGAAGAAATGGGTAAAGCCTAAAATTTAAAAAAAATAAAAAATATATAGTTTATATTCGGTTTATTCGAATTATTCGAATTATTCGAATTTGAAAATTCAACTCGATTCGAACTCGAAATTCGAAATTCAAAATTCGAGTTGATTCGATTAACTCGATTAACTCGATTAACTCGATTCGAATAATTCGAATTTCGAATTTTTTTTCGAATTTTTCGAATCGAATCGAGTTTTGCTCACCCCTAGTCCAAAGCCCGCCTCACTAGGAGGGGAGGAATTTAGCTGTCGTCTCAAGGTTTTTTACCCTAATAATATAAAAAATAAAATATCAAAATGGTATGTTGTTAATATTAAGTATTAAAATGATACATTTAAATGGGTGGAGGGTGTCAGATAGGCGGTACTAGTGATACCTATCTGATAGGCGACACACCTAGTATATTTTCCTCCTAGAATTTATTTGGCATGTTATTTTTTTATTTGATACATAATAAATATGAATATTTATATTTATATATATATATATACATAATAATATTTGTATTTATTATGTATCATTTATGTTATGTTTTTGTTATTCTTTTTCAAATTGATACGAGCCAGATGAGGGAGTGGTGGTGAAATACGAATATTATTGTCAAAAAATATAATAAGTAAATACAAATATTTTTATTATTACTTTAAAATGATAATAAGTAAACATTTTAATTTAAAAATATAATATATATAATAACACGTCAACTTAATTATTGTAAAAAATATAATTTTTTCATAAAATTTCAAAATAAATTCCATTTTATTATTTATAAAAAACATAAAAAATTAAAAAAAAACATAAAATCTTAAAAAATTAAAACATATAAACAAATTCCTAATTTATCTCATAAATTCCAAATTTCATATCAATGGTCTCATCTTTTACCTACATAAAAAATATTAAAATAATAAAAGATAACATGCCAAATAAATTATAGGGGAAAATATAATGAGTGTGCTGCCTATCAGATAGGCACCACCGGTGCCACCTATCAGATAGGCACAACTGGTGCCCCCTATCTGACACCATCTACTTATCTAAATGTTCCATTTTGTCATGAGGTCAAAGATCCAGCAAGACAGGCATGGGATGATGTCCATTTGTCAGTTTCCAAAGAAATGAGAGGAGAGAAATTTTGTTGCTGTTGGGATTTAGAGCATATTAGTTGCATGTAGATGCTATAAAAGCAGAAAAAGGGAAATTGTAGTTGTATAATCCAAAATGCAATGTTACTAGTTCTCAGGAAAAACAGATGTAATAACAAAATTTAGGGTTATTTGATGATAGCTAATTCAATCAATGTAATCACTGCACTTTTCCTCCTTTTTTAGGATGCTGCTACTCAATCCTTCATTGCTGCTTTAGAAGATCCAACTACCACCAGAAAGGAATTAGTGCTTTTTATAAATATAACTTACATTATACTCTTTCTTTTAAAAAAAAAAAAAAAAAAAAACACAGTCTGCCTTAGGCAAAGTCTCAATTAATGTGGTAAGTTGAAAAATAATTAGGATTAATTAAGTAAAAAATATAATGGAGATTGTTATATTAGGAGTTAAATTATATTTTATTTTTTTATTTAAAAAGTGAGTAAATTAGTCTATATACATTCGATAAAAAAAAAGTAGTTATTCTGTTAAAATTTTTATCTATTTTAATTGTTACGTGATGACATATTATTATCCGGTAGTATGAATTAGTCCCTCCACGTCAAAAAGTCCATCCATTTTATTGTCTATTAAAAATTTCATCTATTTTTTTTTTGCTAAAAAATTAATTCATTTTGCTTGAATTAGTCCTTACATATTAGCATATGGAATGCTAAGTGTCATTACTTGGTTATTCCATCAATCACGTAAACCTTTAACAGTAATAATGAATAGAAATTTTTACAGAATGAGTAATTTACTTTTTTTTATCTAAACATATAAAGATTAAATTTTTATTTATTTTTTGAATAAAAAGAACAAAATGTACCATAATTCTTAGTATAGAGTTCTCCTTAATATTTTTAAGGTGTTAATTAATTACAAGTTGGCAAACTTTGAAATGAAGAGTAAAAGCAAGCAGGGAGGGCCGATGGGGGACTAGAGGCGGGGCAAGCATCAACAGCTAATCTCCGTTGTGTAATACAAGTAGAGGGTGCGATCTGATATCCACTAATTCAACCTCTGCAACTGTTCCACTAGTGTCAGTCAGGGTTTCAGGTCCTGTTTGTTGATTATCATCAAACAGCCGACTTGTGATGAGAAGATAAATAGGATGGGTTGGGTTCTCTCTTAAATTTGCTTTCGTTTTGAGGGTCAGGCTCGGCCAGCCATTAGAATCCATCCACTCCAAACAACTTGGAAAGTAGGGAGTTATGTTGTAGCCCAGTAGGAAGTTGATTGGAACTATTGGGTCTTTTAAGGTATAGACCAGTAAGAAGTTCAACATCTGTCAGATAGAGATATCAAAATTCCATGAAATGTTGAATCTACTTTATCTGCCAATCCTGCGCTTGGCCCAAATTACAAAAGAAAAGAAGCAAAGCTAATAACAATGGTAAAAGTATCATAGAAGCCCCTATATTAGAAGTTAAATTGTATTTTAGTCTCTCTACTTAAAAAATGAGCAAATTAATCCCTATACTTTAGATTAAAGAACAAATTGGTCATTTTTTTTTAAAACTTTCATTCCTTTATACTATTAAAAATTGGCATGTCTGAAAAAATAGCTAGATAGCAACACATGGAATGTTACGTGTATCTCCTATTGACGTTCAGGGATTAATTTTTAACAGTAAAAAAAGATAAAAATTTTAATAAAAGACCAGTTTGTTCTTTGATCTGACATAGAAGGTCTAGTTTACTCATTTTTTTAAAGTATATAGGCGAAAATGTAATTTGACTTCTTATACTAGGACGTTCAAAGCCAATAACAACAAAATTTAACTTCTCCAACGGAATTTGCCTCCAACGAGTACATATACAAGAACAAGCAGACGAGGTTTCCACCTTCTTACCACAACTCAACAAGAAAGAACAACAGTTGGATGTACGCTGCACAAGAAGTGTTTGCCTAAAATAAATCCCCCCAATACTGCCAATGTCTGTCACATGGTCGAGATTTTAGATCTATCCATGACATTGAAAATCAATACAAATCAGTTATAGCCATCTACAATTCTGGGAAAGGAAATCTCGTGAATTCTTCCATCCATCATTCCTGCTTTAAGTTTCAGAAATGAATAATAATAAACAAATTTGAAACATTAATTACGACCAAGCTTTTAATGTGAAGGAAGCAACTCCCCAACTTTGTCCTCTTCAACATGTCTCTGTACTTTAGATACTACAATATATATATATATATATATATATTAAAAAAAAGGGCAAAGAATTAAACAGTGGGTAGGATAGGTTTGTATCATTTATTTCTCCATGCCCCATTAGGTAATGAGCTGGAGTCTGTTGTTTCGTGTATGTTAGGGCAACATGAAAACGCTATTTCCTTGCCTAGTGGCCTACAATTGCTGGGTGGATGCACTGCATTTTCACATTTGCAACCTGCACTTGCTTCTAAATTGCTAATTCAATTTCAGTTTTGGTTGTTAACCGCAAAAGATGAAAAGGAACACTGATATGAAATGTAGTGCAATGTGATGTAATGCCAGAATTTAGAGCTTGAAGGCAGTTCATCATACTGATGAAATGAAGTCAACTCCGCAGAGTAAAGTGAGCGGGGTGCGCTGCGCCTTTCAAATACGGTTGGTGTTGGTCCAAACATGGAGTGATTTAGCAGCCAAAGGAAAACAAGCTCAGGTTATTTATAATAGAGCTTGGATGGTAAGTGGGTTAACTAATTTATTTGTAAGAACAGAAACAGTAAGAATAAAAAAAGACAATGAACGGTAGAAATTGAATAATTTATTTAGTTAGCTCAAAAGTTATACACATCTTATCTAACTTTCAGTGTCAATCAAGCAAACATGTTTTTTGTTGTGTGTGTTGTCCATTTGCAAACTTATATTGAAAGGTAAACCACAAAAGGAGAGTGAATGTAAGCCACATCAATCATATATCATCCAAATTAGTAGAGATTAGTTGATTTTAGCAAAATGAGTTGCAAGCTTGTGATGTGTTGGTGTTGGAGGGTGAATACTTTTTAGTTACACATTTCATGGCACAATTGATGTGTTCAAAACCCCTCGGGATTCCAATTGGGTGGGCCTCTCTCTCCGATGATCAGCTGTAGACCTAGGCTTGATGCCATTGCCATATCCCTAAATGTAACCTCTCTTTTCCAACCCAACATGAAAATGAAAAGGTAAACAATAAAGAAACACTGCCACTTCATATCTTTCCAAAAGCCCCTTTCCTTTCCTCTCGAAGATAGAAAGACAGGAAAAGAAAAAAAATAAAAACTTCAATTTTTCCTCTTCAGTCTTTGATGCATTTGCAGCCCAGTAATGAAATGATATAATTGTTCACTCCTGATTCATATTTCCTGTAGCCTGTCAAAATTCCCATTTCACAAACAAGACTAAGAAAGAAAGAAAGGAACTTTTTGTGATTTGGTTTTTGATGGGTTACCTTTCTTGCAAAGCAGACTCAGCAGTGTCCATAATCTCCACCTCCACAACCAAAGGTGTCACCAACAAGCAGGAAAAACCCATCAAGATCCAACAGTTCGATTACTCTGACCTTGAAGCCGCCGCCAATGGGTTCTCCGACCAAAGGCTTCTAGGCAAAGGTAGCCACGGCTCCGTCTACAAGGCTGTTCTCAGGGGACGCCACGTTGCCATCAAGAAACCATCTTTAAGAAACCAAGAAACCAACCCGGAAGCTGATAACGAGATCGAAATCTTGTCCAACATTCAAAGTCCCGGGTTGGTGAATCTTCTTGGCTTTAGTAATGACGCTAAAGATCGTTTATTGGTGGTGGAATTTATGAGTAATGGCACCTTATATGATGTTCTTCACTCTTCCTCTTCCTCTTCCTCTTCTTCAAGGCCTTTGAATTGGGGTCGAAGAATTCGATTAGCCTTGCAAGTTGCCAAAGCCTTAGAGACACTTCACTCACAAAAACCCCCCATTATTCATAGAGATGTTAAATCTGCAAATGTGTTAATCGATAGGAATTTCAATGCCAGGTTGGGTGATTTTGGGTTGGCACTCAGGTGTGGTGTTGATGATTATAGGCTTAGATCAACCCCTCCAGCTGGAACCATTGGGTATCTTGATCCATGTTATGTGACCCCTGATAATCTTAGTACAAAAACTGATGTTTTTAGCTTTGGGATCTTGTTGTTAGAGATTATTAGTGGTAGAAAAGCTATTGACATTGCACATTCACCACCTTCCATTCTGGATTGGGCAATTCCTCTTATAAAGAAAGGGAAGATTGTTGCAGTATATGATCAAAGGATTGCACCTCCTGCGGATCCTATTGTTAGGAAGCAGTTGGCTGTCATAGCAGCTAAATGTGTGAGGTCCTGCAGGGAGCGGCGGCCGGCAATGAAAGAGGTGGTTGGTTGGTTAACAGGGTTGAGCAAATTGGTTCCTCTACATCTATGGAATGGTTTTAACAATCCATGTATGATGGTGGAAACAATGGGGCGTCCTGTTGAGTGTAGGAACGCCGAGGATGCCATGGATGGTAAATTTGGGAGGCAAAACTTAAGGGACTCGCGCAGAGTCTATTCAGATTTGGGGTTCAGAAGCAACCTGATGGAACTAATGGGCATGAGCATGAGTGGTGTTGAGGGAGAGTGTGGCTCTGACCTTGTTGGAATTGGGACAAAATCAGGGAGCAGCAAAAGATATGGTGAAGATAAGAACGGTGGTTTCGGTTTGAGGAGGAATCGATCAGCCGGAGAAACTTCTCAAGGTGATGTATTTGCTCGATTCTCAGGCTGTAGGTGACATTCAGTAGTATATCATGAACATTGAAATGGTTTGCAATGAAGCAAAGTCGAGGCTTCCAAGTTTCAGTTGCTTGCACCCCACCCCAAATCCATGTGTATTTTACTTGTGGGTAACTTGTTTTTGGTGATTTCAACCATATCCAAAGCTTCTTTGAATTGTTAAAGTTGTGTTCATTTTGTAAGATGAGGGCATGGCTAATGTCCATTTCATAGGTTGTTAATCTTGTTTTTGCTGCAAAGCATACAATTGACGAATCCATGCATGATGAGGTGATTCAAAATGTATGGGTTTTTTTTTTTTTTTTTTTTTTTTTTTGTAATTTGAACCTGCTTTCGCAATAACTGAATAACGTACTACTTCGTGTCATTCTCACGCAAGGTTTGGGAAAGTAGATGGATTTAGTTTAGTTTGATCAAAGTCCAAAACATACATAAATAGAGCCAAATTAAGAGGGAATTCCAATAAATAATTGAGATGAGAGGGGTCTGCTTTGCTTTGCTTTTACTTCGTCATATTTTGTAGGGTAGAGGGTAGAGAGAGAGATTGTCTTATCTTATTTCTGGAAATCCAAAGGTATTATTGGTATTTGGCACATCATCATGTCAATGGAATAATTAATTCATCAAACTTGGATTTTTGTTTGTTTGTATGGAAGTTTCTTATTGGAATGTGAATTTTCTTCTAACGTTTTCCAGAATAATCCCATCACTTCCCTATGAAAATGGACAGCTTTTAATGATTCATCTCTTTTTTCTGTCATCTTCATTTTAATGATATATTTATATTTTACTGCCTTGCAAATTGCAATGTTGGTTCAATTCACATTACTTATTATTGCCAAATAAGAACTCAAATGAACAAAGAATTCTGACAGTATGGATTTTGCTGGCCATGCCTTAAGGACAGATAATTAATTTATAATTTATACAATAACAGCATTGAATGTCAACACTTGTTCATAATTTTGAATGTATTGGTTGAATATGTTAAATACTACACAGCCTGGCCAAAATCTTTAAAAGATTTGCGGAAAGTAAAGGTGGATTTGATCCAATTATACTCAATTTTGAGATTTAATTTCCCATTATCATTAGTTAATTCGAATAATTAATATCGTAACCATTTCAAAAAAAAAATTAAGTAATTGGAATAGTTAACGATGTTATCTATTTGGGCTAACCTATAATATTACAAAAGTAGAGGGATGAAAACCAAAATTTGACTGGTAGTAAAATCACAAATGATGTGTTTAAAACCAGATATTGGGGGTTGAGCCAAATATAATTTCTGTGGTGATAGGATCAATTGTGGTTAGAACCAAAAGAATGAAACCAAGTAGGATCTCATCTTCATGTCTTGCCAAGTGAGGTCCTAGTATATTTGTGTTTGGTTGAAAAGAAATTAAGGATAAGATGTGGAGGAAGAGTGATTTGGAAGGCACGCAATGGACAATATATGAATCTGCTTTCACTTCCCCACCCACTGTGCTTCAAGCTAAAAAACAGGACACTTGAGTTGGCGCTCCATTTGGAGCATTAGGTCAGATTTTGCTGTTCAGAAAAGGACTGAACAAAGATAATAACAAACCCAACTTCATCCCTCCGTTCTGTTAGTGATCATTTGGTAACCCTTTCTTTATTATTCCTCACCGGGTCTTTTTCATTTTTTTTTTTAAAAAGAAGAAGTCGATTAATAATAAAGACAAGAAGATGAAGATGAAGAAGACCCAAAGTTTCAAATGGAGATGCGTCTTTAGTTATTTATCAGGAAGCAAGAAAATGTGTATTCCTTATTTGTTTTTTCGTTTTTCCAAATATCAAGGCTTTACAGCTCAGGTACTTACAGTTTCATGTACTTCTCCTTTCCTTGGTGAATGTGCCCCCCCTCTCAACCTCCCTCATTATTGCTCAACTATGGCATTTTCTTTGCTTTTATTGGGGCAATAGAAACATACGAAAATCCGAGAAGAATGATGATGAATTTTAAAAGAGGAAACTAAAATGGGTTGTGATGTGTTTGATTTTCTGGATCCAAGTATTGAAGTTTTTTTTTTCTTCCATCAGTTATTGCAAACAATAAAGATGAAAAATTTGAAGTTAGACTCTTAATGATGCTTTTAGTTCCGTCCAGACTACCGAGTGTGAGTTTGTGAGGAAGAGAAAACTGAAAGCATCAAGGAATGATCAATCAATATCTATGGTGGAAAAGGCAAGTGCCCCCTTCTTATTTCTTTTTTGGTGGTTACCAAATTGTGCAAAATGTCAAAAGATGGCGATGCTTCTTTTCCAAAAAAAAATTTAAAGAGAACTTCCATTTCTGCTTGCCTTTTTAGTTTAAGTCCTGAGCTTCAAGTAGATGGGTCTGAGCATTTCAGATATTAACGCGCACTTGAAAGTTGGACCGAACCAACCAGAACCAAATTCCGTTGACTGTCATTCCTATTATAACATTATGAAGACATGAGTTTAAGCACAAACCCAAGACAACTTGACCAAAGCAATAATTGATTTTTATATCAATTTTCTTGTAATTTTGGTACATAATTTGTTTTTACCCACATCTAACAGAATCTAGAAATAATAATGATTCTTTTTTTGTAATTTTCTGTTTTGATAATAAAAATGCTAAAGGGTTGTACATCTAACTACCACGCACAAACCAAACACTGGAAAAGCATGTCAGATCCAATTCGCTCCGCTCTCCCCAAAAGAAACAAAAAAGAAAGACAACCGAACTAAGCCAACTCAACTCTACTTATAAATACCACTACTAACAAAATGTGTAATAAACAAAAAATATCCTCTGCACCGCAACTATTCCCACTAACTTGCTTTGACAACGGACTAGTATATGAGAGGCAAAGTCGTCAATATATAGCAGTGAAGTAACCAAGAATATCCTCTGCACCTCAATCAAAGAGATGCCGCATTTCTTGTGTACATCAAAGGATTCATCAGTACCCTGCCCCCAAGTATGTTGAGGAAAAAATAAAAGCAGATGCCGGGGGGGGGGGGGTGGTGGTTCCATAATTGCAGATTTTATGCCCTCCCTTACTCATACATCTACCTCATCTTACATTCTGCCTTGTCTTAATCATCCGCTTCAGAGTTGCAAGCCAAAAGTTGCACTCATCCCACTCGCTAGTGGTAAGAAGAACCTGTTCCAGGAAATATATGTTAAAATGAAAAACAACTTTTTACTTATGAAAACTACTTTCAGTTGCCAAAATTCATGATGAAATCACCATAAACAACACTCTTCCCCCACCATACCTGGACTTGCAGAGCTGTACCAAAATCATTATTGTCCAAAGCCTGGCAAAGCTGAATGAGCTTATCAGAAGAATTTTTTGAAATGTCTCCACTGTTGAGTTTGGCAAATAAGGCACCTATTTTCCTTGATTTGTCCTCTATTTCACGCTTCTTAGCTGGGTTTGCCCGTGAGCCACCCAGTGCTTGAGATGTCTCGTTAAAAAGTCTAGTTAAGGTTGTGATTACAGGCTTCTGGTGAGCTGAAAAACAAAGAAGATGAAGCCATCACCAAAAGTATTCCATATCATCTTTAAGTTGAAGAAATCCAAGAACAGAGATTTATCATAGTTCATAAAGGTTCTTCAGATGAAGAATAATGATGTCAAGATAAACTTTGCTCAATTCTTTTGGATGATAAACCCTGCTGGAATAAACTTATACATTGACGTGAACATACCACATGACCAGAATATCTCCATAATCCAATAAACATGCATGACATTAGCATCCAAGAAACTAGCAATTACCAGGTACATTTGAAGTATCGACATTCTGCACAGTTGGTGGAAGGGCAGCAGGTGCTGCAGCTGGTTGTACTGGTGTTGATTGTGTAGGGCTGGGTGGTTGCATTGGGCCCATCCCTGGTCTTTGAACAGCAGGTGGGTTAGTTACTGGCATAAATCCCCTAGGTGTTGAGGTGGGAGCTACAACTTGGGACACTTTTGGGCCAGGAACAGATCCCATTGGTGATGGGACAGATGCAAGTGAACCGGCCCCATGGGGTAAAGGATACGTAGGGTAGGCACCACCCTGAAAGCATGCAAAAGTATTTCAGTATACCAGTCTCAGAAACTTTGGCATCAAATATGAAAAAAATGTAGCTATACAGACAGGATATAACTGAGAACCCAGGGTAGTTGGCTGCTGATATTTATCAGCATTTCTTAGAACAGGAGGATTTGAAGGAACAAAGGGTCTAACAGCAGGCTGAGAGGTGCCAGGTGGAGGAGCAAAATTTGCCTGGAATGTCAAGAAACTATTTAGTCAAGCATCAAAATGATATAAAAATGCAAAAAACATCATGCACATAAGAAACTGAAAAGGCTGGAAGAACTAGAAAGTCAAAACAGAGTGCTCATCTAGGACATCTAAGAGCCTTCTACCAAGTATCTAATCTTCTACATTTTGTGTATACGGATTTTCACGTTGTTCGATCAAACCAAGGTATATAAAAAATCAACTTCCAATCAAACAAATGAAGCTGGTTTTGTTCTGATTTTCAGTTGTACAGTTTTATTAACAACCAAGGTATATAAAAAATCAACTCCAATCAAACAAATGAAGCTGGTTTTGTTCTGATTTTCAGTTGTACAGTTTTATTATCCCTAGTGGATCTCAAGAAAAAAATAGTCGCAACCAATTTTTAGATAGAAGCAATGGAAGGCGGTTTGTGAATTGAAAAACAGTCAAGTCAATGAAGATCAATCACAGATTAAAGAAAACCCCCCAAGGCCAAGGCTTCCAAACACATACCAATTCCAGCTGTCAATTAAATGCTCTTTCACCCCAAAAACTCTAAACAAGCATTCTTCTTTTCTTTTCCCATGGATACATCCAATAGAATGGTAATTCATAGAAAGCAACTACAAATACCAATTCAACCAAATAGTTCTAGGTGTTGAGATAGCATGACAAATTTAATAGCAAAATCAACAAAATGGAATGCTATGCACAAAAAGAAAAGCAATACAGCATAACGAGGAAAAATGAGGAGCTGTGGTAGGAACAAAAGTATTAGCAGGCGGTGGTTGAGGTTGATACAAGGCAGGAGGTGCATACCCTCCATATGAAGAAAAAGAGTGTTGATAATTTCCATCATAAGCACTATCAGGAACACTTGCATGAATTTGCAATGTAGCTAACTCCTAAGCAATGAGTAAAAGTAGAAGAAAAAAAAAGGTTACTCACAGCATCACAACAGATTCTCAAGGAACTTTCACTCAAAAACAAGTCTTATAAAACAAAAGTGCAAGACATAGCACCACTGGATATACCTGTTGTGAAGGCTCAAAGATTGGTCCACTTGCGGGATGAGAGTTACCAAAAACAGAAGAACTGGCTTCTTTCTCTGAGAAAATAAAAGTAAATATCCTCAATAGGCACATTTCAAGTCTACAAAGCTAACAGCAACCTAATTTCATGTTAGGCCACATAAATATTACTATTACATGCAAGTAAAAAAAACTGCAAGATAAATTGAAAGAAATTGAGAGACCAGAAAATGTTGCTAACAGTTCTTTAGTTTAAATCTAAAGCATCACTGTTTAAGCAATCCAAATTGGAAGAGCTCAATCGTGTTTCCTACCAAGTTCAACTGGTGGACATTTTCAGTTACCAGCATGACCTTTTCATGTGAATTATTTGCACAAATATAAATTAGCAGTGGTAGATACAAAACCCAATGCAACAGCACTATAGCAGTTACCAGAGATATATCTTAAACCACGTACCATGTCCTGTTGAAAATGCAATATGATCTTTTAAGATCACAAGTTCAGGTGAAAGCTCATCAGACCCAAAGAGTTTCAAATACCCCATTGCCGTCGATAGGAGTCCTTGACTAGCCAAAATTTCAGCATATTTCTCAACAAGCTTGCATAGAGATGCACTAAATCGCTTCTGGCCAGCTGCCAAAGCAAGAACAATTGTTTTTTCCATCAAATCCTAGAAAACAAACATCTATAGTCAGATTGGTGGACCAGACAATCAGAAATGTGTTGTTCTACAGATTGCCAACTTACCTGAAGAATATCAACATAAGATTTCCCATCATTTTCAGTTGTCAAGCAACTTGACCAAATCTCTACGGTTTTATCAATATTTCCTGCACATATATAACAGAGAGTTGCTGCCAGAGTTTTACCCGCAACCATTAGTTTTGTAGCAAGGATATCACGGAGTACAGCCCATTCCTCTCCCTGGGCAAACTGCTCATCAAATATGATAAATAAGCCCATGATAATGGCAACAAGTTCAGTTATACAATTTGTGGCTACACCAGTACATTATCTACTTCCAAATTGGAAACTTACCGTACAGAGGAGTGCCAATGTTTCTTTCCAAAATTTCAAAGGCCTAGAGTTTACAAGGCTTGTGAGATCATTGTTCACCATTGCAGAGACAACCTAAAGAAATAATGAAGAAATATGATTAAATCAATCAGTGCTAATCAAAAATAAAAATTTAATTTACCTTGAGGTATGGTGAACAGCTCATCTTAAGATATTGATCACGTGTGCTCTCCCATAAGGAAGAACCACCAACATGAGCAATAACTAAAGCATCAGAGATTTTATTCGCAGCAATGCACTGCTTGACTGCCCCTTTGTAGTCACCCACCACCAAAGCATGTTGAACAGCATCATTAAATGATGCATCTGCACTTTCCTCCAGTCCGTCTGATTCTTCAGGTATTAGATCTGCACTAAGAACTGTGCTCTCAACAGCAAAACTATTTTCAGAAGTTGAAACAGGTGTATCAGCTTTGCGACTTGGAAGATTATTGAAGAAATCTTCCCCATTATCAGCTGCAAAGAGGGTAGCTTCTTTCTCTACCCCATAGCCCATTTTTTCTTCCACTTTATCCTCATGTGTAGTCTCATTCACACTCCAAGAGAGGCCATCTTGTACAGTATCTTTTTCTTCTGCAGGTAAACTAAAACCAAGATGCATGAGCAACTTTGTCCTCGCAGTCCCGTCATCTTCAAACATCAGCTTTAAGAAGCCCCATGTTTCTCGATCATCCTGAGATCTGTACAGAATTATTCAAAATGAACCATCAAAAATATTAATTGGTGGAGGTAACCAAATTTTTTACAACAGAAAAAAGAAGAAGAAAATAACAACACTTTCTTAATTCAGACAACATACTCAGACTCATGGGATTTCTTCTCACATAAAACCCTTAGTGAAGACCTCTCCCCATTCAGTATTGCAGATTCAAATTCAGATGAACGGCTGACAAGACTTTCTTCAGTAACTAAGTTATGCACGAAAACCTGAAAAATAATATACAAGACCATAAGGTAACAGAAGAATGTGGGTGGCATTTAATAGAACAGAACAAAACAAACCTCACCAACATACTTACATCTGATGATGCAGAACTACCTAAACCAGATAGATAAACAAGGGCGAAAAGAGACAACTTTTCCTCCAAAACCAAAAGATGCTCCAACAGGACGTTTATACCATTTTGGAGCTCTCAAAGACGCCGCATAAAGAAAACATCAAAACTAGTTAGAGAAACTGAAGTACCAATAAATATATATTGTCTCAGAAACAATGAGTTTATAGGAGATAAACAGTGAAGACTATTTAAACAGATCTGGCCCATATCTGCTTATCTTCCCCGACTTTTGACAGTCATCATTATGTTTCTTCTTGACTGCCAAAGCTTAATACTAATAAGGTCAAATTATAATAGGAGGGGGAAAAGAATGGGAAAAGCTAAAGCTCAACCTAAGCCTATCCAACCCAGTCTACAATGATTCATATTTGATCACTGCTAAACCAACTGATGCAGTAAAACATACGGTTATATTTGATGAATCACCTGCACCAAAATCAAGCTCCCCAACACTGTATCGGCTGCAACCCTGCAGAATAAAGGTAAAATATTCTGAGGCAAAAATTGTTTGCAGATCAGACAAGTATCTTTTTTATAGACAAACCAGCAAAAATAATAAGCTTCAAACATTTGCCAATTAAATTACAAAAGAAACAGTTTCTCGCAACAAATATAAATCCCATCCACATGTGAATAATAATCACAGGCAGATTGCAACTGATCTGTGATATAAAAGTCAAACTGTCATGAAACGTTTGTTTAACAAAAAGGTTAACTGTGATAGAAAATATAATTTAGACAAGGTCGCACCTCAATATTGTAAATGCCAATTTTGCCATCAAAGGAAGATGCTGATATAATTCCAGGAATCTTCGGATACCAGTGCACATCAAAGTTCCAGTTGTTACCAGCAGGCAATTCACAGACAATCTATGCCCCAAAAGAGGGGAAAAAATCAAAATTGAGAATATACTTGTTTGATAAAAGGGACAGGCAAAATCAGCAGAAGAAAGCTGAAGCATATAAATAATCAACTCATCCCCCCCCCACCTCTCCAGTAACCGTATCCCAACAAATAGTATGATTATCTTTTGCACAAGTGAGCAAATAAGAGCTGTCAGAGGGACACCATGCCATTGTAATTACACCTGCAACAGTCTATGCAGTCAAATATAAGAGCAAAAATAACACAACTCCACTTTACTTACAACAACTAAAAGAACCAGAAAAAAATATATAAACCACTACAAGAATGGAAGCCAGATAACTGCCAGAAAAAATAACAGATGACCTATACCAGGAAAGAGACAAAGACCTAAGTTTATCATGGAGCGCTAAAGCAAATGGTTCCTACAGAAGGGCAACCAACTCAGTCTTAAATTCCTCTCACACCAACTTTAAGAATTAAATTAAATGCATCTCACATTAAATGATCTAGTAAAAGGTCAAACTGAAAGAGTTATTTGGACCTTCCATTGTCATTGCCATTCTTGTTGATAAAAATATTCAGGCTGCTGATTTTTAATTTTAGAAAGAGTGAAAAAAGTGACATAGCAAATATTCAATTGCATAAAATGGTCATATCGAGGGCAGAAGAAAATATCTAAAAGCAAAGAAGGTAATTATCACCAAGGTATGAACAAGAATCAACTTGTCAAGCATGCTTACCTTTTGTATGCCCTAGAAACTCCTTCACTGGTGACATTATGTTCCGCGTATCCCAAAGCTGCTTGCAAAAATTAAAGATATTAACATATTCCCTACAAATAGAAATCTTCAAGAGAAGCAATATCAACAACAAGATTGTTACCCTAAGGGCAGGCGAACCATCATCATCGGATGCAACAACAAGTTGAGTGGCAACATCAGGATGCCACTGCAGAACAGAACATCGCCTTCTTACTGAATCTGCAAAACTGTCAATATATATTTACTTATATAAAAGATTAGGTCAAATGAAGTAACAGGTCACATATATTTTCGCTTGGTAGATAACATATATTTACCTTATCACTGGTTTTTGCTTCTTCAAGTCCCAAACAACTGGAAAAATAAAAACATACATATTATCTTCCCTGCTAAACATAAATGACAAGACAATAAAATCCATTCATTTCCTCACCAGTAGTTCCATTATATGAAGTTGATGCCAATATATGTTGAACCTTGCTATTCCAAGACAGAAATGAGATTTCACCTTGAGTGGCAGAACCACTACCCTGCATCATTACCAAAAAACCTATGTAGATCAGGTAATCTTGTAGTCTAGTTTCCAACTAAACCATTAATTAATATATTTAAAAAAGGTATGCTTGCAACATTAATGATGCAATAAATACGCAGAAGTTAAAGGCATTTAGTAGAACACATACAGCATAACAGAACTTACAAGATTATTATCAACGACATAATAGACGCACGAGGATTCCAATTCAAAAAGTTGTGGATAATTGGTACATACCTTAAGAGGTGGAAAATGGGTGGGTTGTGCAGGTACTGCCAAATCCCAGATGCAGATTTCACCATCATCTGCCCCAGATGCTAGTAAATTTGGAGCAATGGCATTGAACTCAAGATCACGAACCTGAAATATGGGGAGAGGAAAAGAACTAAACACACTACACAATCTTCAAATGTGTGACGAAAAATATCACAGATGTAAGAAAGATCGCACATTTATTACAGAAAAAGAAAACTCACAGGCCCTCTGTGCCTTGAAAGATGTCCAACCAGAGCTTGTTCACTTGCCTCAGAGCTAAGGAAGTAAAGAAAAAGTAAATTACAGCCACATTAACCATATATGCAAAATATCTATGGTGGAGATCAGTTAAATTTTTCTTCACCATAATTTCTTTTGTTACAAACAAAAATAAAACAATGATATTAACAAAAATAAATATCCCAAAACAGAGGCAGATTGTTATATCTAGTAATAGTTAGCAAAAAACTTCTCAAAAGTGAAATGTGAGAGAGTAACCCAATTCGATCGCTAGAAACAAAAACCATACAAGAACAGATAAAAGAACATTACCACTTCCCTAAAGAGGGTCTAAGTCATGAATCGTTTTGTAAAAAGAAATTTCTTCCCAAAGATAAAGATCATCTTTTCTTTTCTGATTCTTTGTCTCTAACAAAATACAGCAAGGCCAAAATGTATCCAGCAGGCAAATACAAGGAAAATAAAATAGTTTCCCGCCCTTTGAAAACAAGTTTTCTATAATCATCAAGTCATTACCCAGCACAAAAGAATCAACACAACTTATTCAAATACTGAACAAACAAGTGAAGAAAACACCACAAAAATGCAAACATCATATTTTTCTCTAAATTATTAACCTCCAATTTTATTCACTTTCACTCCTAATTTCTAACATAAAACAATACCATCGAGGCATCAGACAAAATGAAATTAAGCATGCAGCATGCTCAAAGGCAATGCAAATATAGGGCACAAAAAATTACGGTAGATTTTGTCTAACTGACTCCAGCTAAACAAAAACAAGCATTAAAATTTACAAGGGAGTTAAATATCAAAATATTTTACTTTTTGAGAAAAAAAAAAAAAAAAAAGACAACACATCTCTTCCAGATTGTAATTTCAACCAACCACATATCATATGCAGTTAAAATAAGTAATCTAGAACTCACAAATCATAGGCAAAACATCATTCAATCCAACCACTAAAAACTCTAGGCTCAAATAGAACATGTTCAGCCTAGAAGTCACTTGTTATCCACTCCAAACAGCCAGGCAATTCAATACACATAAAAAAACAATAGAAAGCCCACATCAGAAATGTGTCAAAGTAGATAGCAATATAGTATAATCACAAGATGCTAGAAAACAGTCACCATTTACACAAACATAATACACTTAAAAGCCGCAACATATCCACTTAACTTGCAGCTTAAGAAAATGCCTTACCAATTCTCCTTATTTGCAATTCAACCGAAAAATAAAGTGAATTAGATAAATAAAACACAATGTATAAAAAATAAAATTTACCGGATCAAGGTCAACGGATTCCAAATATGGATGCTGCCATCAACGAGGCCACCAGCAATGAGCCCGAGTGAAAACTCGTCGGAGCTGGATCCGTTCTTCCCCCAAGCAAGGCGGTTAAAACGCTCTGAGCTGGGGCATTGACCTACCACGGGAAGCTCCCGATCTTCACTCTGGAAATCAAGCTTGAAGATCTCGAGATTAGCTGATGAGCTGAAGGAAAGATCGACCGCCCCAGCCATTGTCCCCGCCGCCATGTACGGCGCGTCCGGGGCCAGTGCCACTGAGGCCGATCTATTGACCCATTTTATACATGCCATATGACTAAAATGCAAAAATTACGGTTTCTTATCCTCCAAAAATGCCCCTGTCAGTATCTTTCGATACAGTGAACAAGAAACAAAGATGGGTAATAATTATTCGGGCGTAAGTGATTGGAGCGTAATAACTACAAAGAAAAAAAAACTGATTTGGATTAAGATGGAGAGAACTCGGAGAATTAGGTTTTGATATGTTTTGTGGATTCAGAGAGATGGAGGACGAGGACGAGGACGAGGACGAGGGAGGGAGACTAGACTTTGGGTTTTTCATTGTACGGAATCAGATCCACTTGAAAGTCTGAGAGGAAAAGACTTTTTCTTTTGTTTTTTTTAATGATCTCAGTTGAAAATTAAAATTTAAAGTAAAAGGTAAAACTTTGAACATTTATACTTGTTGCTAATTTGTCCTGACATGATATTTTGACCAATCCGATGATAGTAGGAGACAATTTCTCAATACGTCACATAGCAAATATCAATTAATATTAAAAAGTATATATAAATAAACTTATTACCAATTAGGCATTGATTTGGTTTGAATTTTTAGTGAGATCAGTTACATTAAAATTAAAAATAGCGGTCATCACATTAAATACTATAATAATAGAATTAAAATCAGTAGTTTAATTGCACCTATAATAATGAGGTGAGAATAAAAAATAATTATTAAAGATATTAATTAAAAATAATATATAATAAAAATGATAAATTACTTTATTTTTATGAAATTATCAAAATATGTTAAATTGTAATTTTATGTAATAAAATAATATGCATCATAATATTTTTATAATATTTAAATTGTTGATTATAATAAATAATTATTAACGACATTAGTTGAAAATGAATTCATATATAATAAATAATTATTTAAAATCATTTTATATTAAAAATAAATTATGTTTTTACTAAATAATGATTAAAAGTATTAAAACCATGATTTTATTTTAAATAATAATTTATATTATATTTACTATAACAAAAATTATCTATTTATTAAATTATTGTATAAAATTATTTTTTTATAATTGTTATATTATAATTCACTTTGAATAGTCATTACATTTATATTTATATATATTATGTAGTAATATTTTATTTTCTATAGTGTAATACCTTACTTTCAATCTGAACGTTGGCTTTAGGATATGAAATGTCACATTTTTTGTTGAAGCAATTACACATTCATTCAATAAGTCAGTTCATACAAGATAGTCGTCATTTAATACTTCTAAACACATCATTTATTCAACTCTAGGTCATAAGTAGGCTTATGAAAGCTCTCGTGATATTTCGGCAAAAAAATCAATATGAAATTGAATTGTGTTGTATTGATAAATTTTAATTGTTTTAATTTAGTAGCTAACGTCGTACCGGAACCCTCGACTAAAAAGGGGAAAGATAAAGTCGATGAGAAATAGCTCGAAATTTCTGGTTTGTATTTTTATAATCCGAATTTACTTGTTAATTGTTATAATTTAATTAAATGTACATGGTAAGTGTTGAGGTGAGAATTATTATGTTTTGCATTTGAAATAGATTGATTTAGTATGTGATGAATTTATTGAATTTATATTAATTGAATTGATATATATATATATTGATTATTTGAATTGAAATGAATATTGGTTGTATTTGAAAAGTGAAATTGAACCCTATTAACTATATCGGGCTGAGTTGGATATAGATGGCATGCCATAGGATTATAAGAGTTCAGGGATTTCTTCGACTTCAAGTCAATGAGACATTGGGTGTCAATTTACTACTTCGAATTAATTCGATGAGGCATTGGGTGCCAATTTACTTCGGTTTAGCCGTTGAGACACTGGGTGTCAAATTGTTACTTTGAATTATTCGATGAGGCACTGGGTGCCAAACTGGTGTGTTTTGGTTGGATTCGTGTATCCGTCCGAATCCGAGTCGTGTTAATAGGGGTAAATGAATATTAAAGTTTTATAATTTATGTTGAAATGAAATGGTATGGTATGACAAATGGAAGTGAAATAGTGAATTGAAAATAGAATGTGAAATATGTTGCAAATATATGGAATATATGAGTTATATACTCATGAAATGACTTTGGAATGGATATTGCAATTGTATAATGAAATGTGAAATAAATTGTGAAAAAATATTTATATAGCAAGTATGAGAATAGAGATAATTGTGAAACAAATTAAATATGATATGGTTGTTGTAATAATTAAATATTAATGTGTGTTTATATTTCAATTGTATATTTGTAATTTCTTATCTTTAAATATTCGAATTATAGAAATACCACTAAGTTTATACTTAGCGTACGGTTTTGTTTCCCATGCGCAGGTTAGATATTTAACTTTTTATAGCTGATTCAGCATCCAACAATGATCTCGAACTCAAATGTGATGATGTTTATCTGTAACACCCCCTAACCCTTATCCATCGCCGGAATAGGGCTACAGAGCATTACCAGACTTTTTAGATCAGATACGAACATTACGTATCATATTATTATACAAATAACAAATTAATTATATTGTCCCTTTTTATGAGCGATCGTGGCCCAAAATATGTGTTAGAAACAAATCGGGACTAAACCAGGTATTCAATAATTTTTTCCAAAAACATCAATATTTAAATTTAATCCAAATTATAAGCATACTAATTTCAATCAAAATTTACCCTATTCATGAACATTTATACTCTAATATAAAACATGTCATATTATAGTTTTAACATAACACATACTCATAAGTATAAAACCAACCAATATCAACTTATAAATCTTATTTACAATCAATCCATATAATACTTAACGTTTAGACACCCTAGGTACATGCCAACACAAAAAGAAGTATACATTACAAAGTTTTGAGTTTGGGATTGTTGTGGATGTTGAATCGACGATCAACTTTAAGTACTTAACATGCGCATGAAAAACAAACCGTACGCTGAGTATAAACTCAATGGTATTTCTATAATCCGAATGCTTAAAGGTAAATTAATATAACATTTACATTTAAGTCATAAAATAACCGCAGTCATACAGTTAATCTCACCATAACAAAGATCATTCAAATAATCAATTTCATAAATACACCATTCATGGTACTTCCAATTCTCATCACTTGCTATTTCAAATAGCTTTTCTCAATATAATACACAATTCATTTCCATTTCACATTCAATGTTTTTCAATACCATTCATAGTACATTTTCCTCTATTTCCCCCTATTAACATGACTCGGACTCTGACGGATACACGGATCCAACCAAAACACACAAATTTGGCACCCAGTGCCTCATCAGATAATTCGAAGTAATAAGTTGACAACCAGTGTCTCATTGGCCATGCCGAAATAAATTGGTACCCAATACCTCATCAAATTTATCCGAAATAATAATGACACCCAGTGTCTCATCGACTCAAAGTCGAAGAAATCCCTGAAATCTTCCAATCCTATGACATGCCATTTATATCCAACTCAGCCCGATACAGTTAATAGGGTTTTCAATTTCTCAATTCAATTACAATCAAAATCCACACCAATCACAAATTCACATATTAAGATGATAACACTCACCTCATATACTTACCATAACATTTAATCAAATCACAACAAATAATAATTACTAGATTCGGATTATAGAAATACAAACTAGAATTTCCAGGCTATTCCTCGTCGACTTTTTCCTTTCCCTTCTTAATCAAAGTTTCTAACACAACGTTAGCTACGGAAATTAAACAATTAAAAATAATCAATACAACACAATTTCACATTGAATATTTTAATTTTTTATTCAACTTTTGCCTAAATTCCAATTTAGTCCCTAAATCAAGACTAACTTTATTTTTTCAAAACTAATTTCATATTTTCATCCAATTTCCACTATAGACTAAATTAAACTCTCTAATTTCACTTAAATCCCTAAATTTCAAAATTTTCACAATTTAGTCCCTATTATTCAAAACTTATAATTTATATTACAATTCAATCCCTTTTTAATTTCTAACTTAAAATTCTATCAATTTAGTCCCAGATACTTAAATTATTCAATATGAACATCATTTAAAAATCCATAAATTTCTAAAATTTCAACATAAATCAAGTAGTATTTTATGCTAGAATTCTAAAAACATAAAAATTTCAAGAAAATGGACTAAATTGACTTAACAATTGAATTTGAACCCTTGAAACCCTAATTTTCTCCTTTTTTTTTTCTCTCTTTTTCCTTCTGTTTCGTTTCAATTCTTTGTTTCTTTATTTCTTTTATTTGTTTTGTTTTTATATATATTATTATATTATTATATATATATATTCTTAATTATTAAGTAAATATTTTATTATAAAATCTATCAAAGTTTTCACATGTTTTTAATATTATGCCGCCACAATTACGAACATTGGCATAATTGCTCTATTGGTCCCTTTAATTTTTCTCTAATCTATAATTTAACTTTCACTCTTTATTCAATTTAATCCTTACACCTAATTATCCATAATTCAAGCTAATTCACCTAACCAAAACCTAATTAACCACACAACTAGCTTATAAATATTTACGAATCCGTTTTACGAAAACGGAGACCCGAAAACACACTTTCCTATTACCAGTGACTATCGGGTCGTTACATTATCCTTTGTGTCGGCATGTACCTAGGGTGTCTAAATAATAGTTATTTTGTAGTTTAATTGTAAATGAGGTTATAAGTTTAATTTTGGTTGGTTTTATACATATAAACATGTGTTTGTTTTTGAAGCCATATTATGTCATGGTAAATTGAAATAAATTTAGATAGATGCATGTGAATTTAATTTTGTGTTTAAGTACTCATGAACTAGGCAAATTGATTTGGATTTGGTATGTTTATAATTTGGATTAAAATAATGCTTTGATGATCTGTTTTAATGATATGAAATGCTTGAAATTTCTGTCTGTTTGATCTGTAAACTCGAGTAATGCTCTGTAACCCAGTTCCGGCGAGGAATACGGGTTAGGAGTGCTACATTGTAACACCTTAGATCTTGCATGTTATTGATACCATTGTTGCTGTCTATTTGTTGAGCCTTTCCTTTCCTACATGAATTGGATTTAAAAATTTCCATGGAATTGTTCGGAGAAGAAAAAGGGAACTGAAATTTGGATACCTTTGTTCTTTCTACGTGAGCACTTAGCTTTTATTTTTCATTTTTAGTTTTTATCTTACTAGAGCCGTGTGATCTAATATGCCTAATAAAATGAATGGATTTTTGTGGTTTGGAGCCTTGTGTGTATGGAATTAGGTTAAATTCTAATTTTAGTCCCTTTTATTATGTCAAAATTTGAAATTTTAATATATAATTTTTAATTTGATATGATATTATTAGTAAGTCTAAATTGATATCATCCTTGTTTACTATTGCTTTTTAATAAAGTTATCTTAAGCATTTTATTAAAATATAATTTTGTTATTGCTTAAAAATAATTAACTAAATTTTCAAGTGCTTTTGGTTGTGTGGCTGAATAAAAAAAAAACCCATGTGTCTAATTATAAAAATTTCCCTTTATTATATTAAAAAAAAAAGTAAAATCTATTTTTTCAGAACAGATCAAGTTAATTTTATTTTCATAACCTATATTGTCAAAATTATTTTTTTCCAAAATAACACTTAATAATTAAAAAAATTAAAACCTAAAACTCTAAACAATTGAAAACTTAATACCCTAAATTAAATTTTACTAAATCCTAATCAAACTTAAAACCCTAAACCTAGACCTCATTTAGATTCTGGCAATAGCATACTAGAAGATACAGAAATTTCCAAAACCCCAACTACTTAAAGCGATACTGCTCTCGAGTCGGGTGCTGATTAGAGGTGAGTGGAGCAGAAAAGGTTGTGTGCCTAACTGGAGCGTCTGGTTACGTAGCTTCGTGGCTCGTTAAGCTCTTATTACAACGCGGCTACACTGTTAAAGCCACTGTTCGTGACCCAAGTCTGTAATTTTCTCTTTTTCTTTTACAAGAAAATAAATTTCCCTGCCCCTCCGTTTCAGTTTGACATCAAAATGGTATGTTTGAACATGCAACAGATGATCCAAAAAAGACACAGCACTTGCTTGCCCTTGATGGGGCTAAGGAAAGGCTTCATTTGTTGAAAGCAGAGTTGTTGGAGGAAGGATGCTTTGACTCTATAGTGGATGGATGCCATGGTGTTTTCCATACAGCCTCCCCTGTCATCTTTTCAGCTACCGACCCACAGGTCTATCCTTCCATTTGTAATGTCTTTGATTTTCTTTTGTATTGCACTTAGTTGAACCGCTAGGATGTGGGACTGGGAAGGCAAAAGACCACTAAGATTGTTCTCAAACTGTTGTGAGAAAGGATCAAAGGCTAAAAAATAGAAGCTAAATTTCACTTATATATACAATTTTGGGGGCAAGCATGCACATTTCAATTGCAGGCTAATTGAACTTTGGACTCCAACACAACTACAATAGATATATGTTCTAATGATGATGAGTTATTGTATTGTAAGCTGTATGGTTGCACTATATGTGATTTGACCCTCTCTCTTAAGATAATGGCCAGGCCACTCTGTTTAACTTATTGTCATTGAATTTTATGCAAACCGTTTTATCTTTTCCCATTTTCAGGCTGAAATAATTGATCCAGCAATTAAGGGTACGCTTAATGTTCTTAAATCATGCGCAAAAGTTCCGTCCATCAAGAGAGTTGTCATGACAGCTTCTGTCGCCTCAGTTCTGTACAATGGAAAACCTTTGACTCCCGATGTGGTGGTCGATGAGACTTGGTTTTCAGATTCACGTTTTTGCAAGGACAATAAGGTAACTTTTTATAATATGTCTTGGAAATTAGTGTTTTTTTTGTTGTTGTTGTTTATAGTGTCATAGCTAATATAGTAGCATATATGCTTCTCGAAAATCCATGAGTGACCAGTAATCCCAGTTATACCCTCTTCTTTAATTAATCTATGTATAGAAAATGTTAATGGAGGTGAGGTTTCTAACTAAATTGCACTTTGATCAAAAGTCCTTGTAAATCATATGCTGTCAAAATTATGTCAAGTCTGATTTTTATCGCCTTTCATCTTAAGGGTTCTATATTTTATCTTTTCTCAACCTTATGTGCTACTGGAATGGGTTTAGTTTATGATAAATCAACATTTTCAGATGACTAAAGAAAATATACATAATGTCAAAGTACTTACTTCTCGATCTTTGGTTTTTCCAGCTTTGGTACATGGCCTCTAAAACTTTAGCTGAGGAAGCTGCTTGGAGGTTTGCAGAAGACAATATGATCAACTTGGTTGTACTTAATCCAGGATTCGTGATTGGTCCTCTTTTACAGCCAGCTCTAAATAGCACTTCTGAGATTATTCTAGCCCTCACAAAAGGTACTTTTTTTTAACCCATTGAGGATGATGTACCTAGATATTCTTTCTCATTTTAATTGTTTGGAAGAAAAGTTATTTATCTGTTTCATTTTTGTTCCAAAAACATTTTAAATCTTTTGAATTCAGGAGAATGTGCTACTCCTGGTTTTAGGTTTGTTGATGTTCGAGATGTTGCATATGCACATATTCAAGCATTTGAGATCCCTTCAGCTACTGGCAGATATTGCCTAGTCCAGAGACATGTACAGTTTCCAGAAATTCTGAAGACCTTGAATGAACTTTATCCTACTCTGGGCCTTAAAGAAAAGTAAGCAATTGGATTATCTTGCTATTTAGTATCACTCTTTGCAAAGTTGCCAAATGCAACTTATTATTCTTTCACTGGATTCTTGTGTTCCATCGTTGTTTCACTCGACTGTCTTCACTTGGTAGAATGGTAAGAGAGTCTGGAGTAGTTGGATTATGTTAGTTGGCTCTGATGCAAAAACCACTCAATCTAGGTCATAGGGAACTTTTAGATTGTACTCAATTGCAAAGCAATGGCGTGAAATTTACATGAATGAACTGCTGCCTGCATTTTAGAAGGTTAGAGGGCTAAAAAGAGTCTCATCATGTATTCATATGGATTAGAGTTGATATTGTTGGGAAGTTGTTTAGCAATAAAGTTCTTTAAGAGTGTAAATCAGTTCTTTTCTTTTTTCTATTAAACTTTTAATTGGATAGGATTATGATCACTCGTTCCACAGCAAGTAAAGTTTCAAAAGCCCCCATTGCATGCATGATTGAGACTTGAGATCTTACTTCTCAAACTAAAATTGTGATGTCTTGTTTAATTAACGACAGGTGTGAAGATCATGAGAAGTCTCTTGAGCGTGTTTTCCAGATATCCCAGGAGAAATCAAAAAGTTTGGGTCTCAGCTTCATTCCTTGGGAAGTGAGTCTGAGGGAAACTATTGAAAGCTTTAAGGAGAAAAACTTCTTAAGCATCTGAAGAAGTGTTGGTTTTAATGTTCCATCTCGTTGGAACATGTTATTATTTCCAGAATGTACCTGTGACCATCTGCCACTGCCGCCTCCAGGACTGTATTTCAAGCATTTGGGTCTTGGTTGATAATGTTAGGTTTGCTGTCTAAAAGTGAACAATTAATTAATTGACTATTAATATGGCAAATCAAATTGTTAAATGCTTTATTTAACTTATGAAAATAACCTCGTGTTGTAATAAAAGTAATATTTGCTTGAAGCATGGTAGATTAATTATATAAAAATAATAAATAATACAGATACTCCAAATAAAAACTCAGCTTCAGGTTGCTGCAAATAAAAATAATAATAATAGAGAGATCTGGATGAGTTATCTGACTTTGGAGAAACAAAAGTGGAATCAAAATGAAAGAGTTGTTTGATAACATTTACAGTAAAATTATTAGAGGAAAGGACTTTGTGCCTAAATCTATGGAGTAATGTAGACAGAAATGATTTTCTAAGATGCGAAATTTTTTGACGATTAATCAAAGCATCTAAAAGTGTAAAACCAACAAAATAGAAATGAGTAGTTTTTATGGGACATAAATCAAGTTTTCAAAACTTGGTGATATTAATTATGAGTGAATGTAGTGACTTTTAGATATCTTATTAATTTAGCAGTTAATGAAAAATTTGGCATGTGTTTAATAGTTGTTAATTATTGCTTTTTATATGAATCATTATATAGTAAAATTTATATTAAAACCTCAAAAATATTTAAAATGTTGGAAGCATAATGAAAATTCTCGAGAAAGTAATTTATACACTTGCACAAATATTCAAAATCATGGAAACAATCTGAACGTATGTGGTATAACTGACTTAGTTAATAATAATTTCAATCCTCAATTTATACCAAGTAGTTTAGGTTTCGTTACGGGCAAGACTTTGGTACGTTTTGGCTATTTCCATATGTTTTAACCTGTTTTGACCAATACTGGCTTATATCAATGCATAATGACTCGTACATTTGGTACAAAATTTTGATTTTTTTTTTGTCATAATCAAAGTATCCACCACCTATAGCCGTGACTAATCCTTCACCACAAATGCTCTCCAAAAAGAAAAAAAGTCAACCATAAAATGTGTTCAATTCCTATGAGGCGGGATCCAACCCCTGACCACATGGTTAAGGAATGACGTGAAATTCTTTTTGATACTTTAAACTTAACTTTTTAGTTTTTGTTAAATCTTAATCATTTTTTTATACTTACATTTAAAATTAAAAATAGAATTATCAAATTAAGTTATTAAACCTAATTAATAATTTTAAAGCTTATATTTGCATATAAATGCATTTATGTGGATGCAATTGAGATACATTTACATTTATATTTAATATATAATTTAGTAAGAAATTAAAATTAGACAATAAATATATATGTAAAAAAAATAAAAATATCGATAAATCTGAAATTGTACATTAAAACACATAGGTATTGGTATGTATCAATATCAGGACTAAAACAGTGCACTCATCAATATGGTATTGACTACCTTAGATAAAAGTAGAGTTTATGACATATTTTGAGGTTAAAATTCATGTATTATGGTTACAAAACTTATTTTAGGATTTTGGGTAGTCTAACATTGTTACCAAATTACTGAAAATTTATTATAATGATTTCACAACATTATTTTCTCCGAGAATGACAAATAATCTCAAAGTGCAAAACATATGAAATTAACATAATTTGTTGTTAAGGAGGAAGTTTAGAAACAAATAATATCAACAAAGCACATTTGAATTGATCTCTTTATTGTAGATCAGGTGGCTAAAGACTTACAAAACAAAACTTTTAAAGAATAAGTATACAAATGGGTCTTAGTTGTATTGATGGATGATATCTTATGGTAATGTGACATTTGAGCTAAATTGTCGTGTTTTTAATATAAAATTAACGTATTTTCTGTTTTTTTATTGTTATGTGTATGTTATTTATATGAAATTATTTAAAACAAGAAATCTTTATAAGATATTTTATGATGGTGATGTGATATATATGTTACTTAAGGATCTATTATATTGATTGTAATGTTGTAGTATATAGAATGGCATATCACGATGTGATATGTATGTTACTTAACTTGCATTTGTAATTCACCATAATGAATATTATATTTTGTTACGTGAGCTCTACAATTGTGCTATTAAAGATTATATTTTATTGCATTTGGTCAAGTAGAAAAATGTAAGATTTTAGCTCAAATTTATGGCCTAATGAAGTTTCAAATCAAGTGGTCTAATTTAAAGTGGTTAATTTATTTACTTTAATAGAAATTAAATTTTATCTGTTAATTTGGTTATTTGATGGGTGTACCGAAATAAATGTTGATTATTATAAATTGATTCTATATCTACTTATTAGAGTTACACATAAAAAAACTAATAGAAAGTTTATAACCTCCATCATTAGGATATTTGTAACAAAAAGAAAAATGTCAAGAGGAAGAATTTGGTTTATTGTGCTGTTTTTCTTCGTGAAATCTAAATATCTAATGATGGACTTGAATTCCACATTAGGTAATTCTTTATATTCATGTAAATCATATTATTTTGAAGATTCTATAAGTATTGTTTATACAATCTTAAGTTTTAGTTTATATAATATAAAAAATTTCCAACATTCCGAATAATGTAATTATTAATGAGGTGGGTGTTGTACGAGTGGAGGACCTTGGTGATTATCTAGGCATGCTGCTGTTACATAAAAAAGTAACAACTAATACCTTTGATTTTGTGGTAGACAAAATCCGAAGTAAGCTTAACAGATGGGATGTAAGGAGACTATCAATGGCGGACAGAATTACATTGGTAAAATTGGTACTACTTGCTGTCCCAAATTATTTCATGAGCGCAATTTGTGTCCTTGTTTCAATTTGTAATGAAACTGAGAAAATTGCTCGTAATTTTATTTAGGGAACGGGGTCAAAAGTAAGGAGACAGACGTTTTTTTTCACGGAGAGACTATTGTAGGTCGATTGATGTTGGGGGTCTCGATTTGAGAAATCTTGCTGATCAAAATAAATTATTTTTGTTGAAGTTGAGTTTTCAGTTGCTCACTAATACGGGTACTCTATGGGTTCAGATTTTCCGAAATAAATATAACATCCAAGGGGTTTTACCGTTGTCAATTGCAAGAAGCAATTGTTTATTCATCTAGAAATCTTTAATGGGAGTTTGGACTAAGGTTATTTATAACGTTTTTTGGTCTATAGGCGATGGCCAGCTCACCAATTTTTAGAACAATGTGTGGCTAAAACAAGTAGGTTGCCTTGGAAGATTTTATAGAGGGTTCGATCAGTCGGATGATACTTTGCATGTTTAAGATCTTGTTGATGGTAATGGCAATTGGGACTGGCACCGGTTGAGGAGTTTACTTCCTGATCATATTGATATACAGGTAACAACTATTTTACCTCCTTCCCCTGCTGCAGGATCAGATCGTTTAATGTGGAAATAGATGGCGAAGGATGTTTTCTCCATGGCAGAAACCTACAGAAGTCTTCACCATAAAGATTTCGGGGAGTCTTCCAATATGTGGAAACTAATATGAAGGGCTAAAGTATTGCAAAGAGTTCAGTTTTCATATGACTTTTCTGGCAGGAGAGGCTTCTCACTAATGGGGAGAGTAGAAGGAGACATATGACTAATGAGGGTCATTGTCCTAGATGTGGTGATGTGTTTGAATCCGGTCTTCATGTAATACGTGATTGTGATTTTTCTAGATCAGTCTGGATAGCTGTGGTGCCAAGTTTTGTCCATTCTGTTTTCTTCTCGAAACCTGTTAAAGATTGGATCTTGTGGAATATGCAAAACAAAGGAAATTGTGGCAGCCAAGATATGGAATGGGAGACCTTATTTCCCGTAGTATGCTGGTTATTATGGAAAAATATGAATATTTATGTTTTTTTTTCAGAACCGCAGTTATAAGTAGGAGCTGTTAGATACAGGTGTAACGTGGGATAGGAGTTATGCAATGTCATTTTCTAATCCATGTCAACCTAGTCGGTCAGCTACTACTAAGTTTTGGTCACCTCTAGATGGAGGATGGATTAAGCTTAACACAAATCGGGCGATGTCAATGAGTGGCTTGAATATGTCTATTGGTGGAGTTTTCAGAGGCTATTATGCGAATTGGTTATGTGGTTACTTTATGACAATCGGTAGGGATACAATTTTCAAGGTTGAGACTAGATTATGTGTATCATGGGAAAAAAGCTTCCGACAAATAGAACTAGAGTATGATAACACACTTCTTGTTGAGCCCTTGGTCAATGGTGTGGCTAACAGCAAGTTGACGGAGTTGCAATTAATACATCAAATGGCTAGGGCGTAGCTGGAAAGTACGAGTTCACCATGTTTGGAGGACTCAAAATGTTGCAGCTGACTGTATGGCTAAGTATGTGAACATGAGACTTACGAATTTACAATTGTTTGATGCACCTTCGGATTTTGTACAAAGAGTATTATTAGATAATAGTATTAAGTCTACATTGATGTAATTATTGAATAATAATGTAATTATTTAAGAGAGTTGTCAGTTTTTATCCAATTTTTTTTAAATTTTTTTAAAATATTAATAGTCTCTTTAAATAGAGAACATATAGCATAGGATAAGGAATATAATTATCTTTTTAATATGGTGGCATATTTATCAGGCCACATCGATTTTAACTTTTCCTTTCTTTTCAAAATGACTGTTATAAAGAAAAAAAACTGAAGAAAAAAAAAGTTGACTTGTGGGTATTGATTATACAATTTCAGGTCTTCCGTTAGTTGATCATGATGATAATAATCCAATAGCATGCAGTGATAAAATTCAACATGGTTTGAAGAATTCAAGGCTCAATTTCTTACTAGATGAGGTATATACACACATATAATAATCCAACAGCATGCGGTGATAAAATTCAACCCCATTAATTACGAAATTTGAGTTTTGATATTCAAATGGTTTACCATATATGATGAATTGTCATGAAATAATAGGTGCTAAATTGCTTATTTATTTTTTTAAAATATGTATGATTAAATTAAAATTAATTTTTTTTTGGTATATTAAAACAAAAGGTTACATATAATGATTCATAAGGGAATTATCAATAGAATTATCTTCCTGCAAGATTACTCTAATCCTCACAGGGGGATCCTCGAAAATATGCAAAGATTTGTCACTTGACAAGGCTAGTTTAGCCAAGGCATCAGTTACCTGATTAGTCTCTCTGGGAACATAAGTCAAGTACCAACTTTCCTCAAAAGCCAGAATTTGTTGAATCCTCTTTTTCAGTGAATTTTTTGAGCTACTAGACTTACTTTCACTGCTGATAATCACATTCTCAAGATTATCCGATGGGATAGTAACCTCATTATATCCTTGTTTTTAAAGAATAAGTAGTCCATCCAGTAAGCTCCATAATTCAGCAATCTCTATTGAACATTTCCCCAGAAAGCGGTTATAGCCCAGAATCCACTTCCCTTTGCTATTGCGTATCACACCACCTGCAGCAGAGAAACCAGACACAGTGTAAACAGCACTATCAATATTAAGAAAAACACACGTACTTGGGTTTTGACGAACTGAGAATTGTTTCACTTGCAAATCCATCACTCCATTATGAGTATAGAGAAAGTGTTTCGCCCAGTTGTAGGAGACATTGATAATATCCTTCAAACTCATACTAATTCCTTGGAAGATAAACAACTTCCGATTCTTCCAGATGCACCGAAGGATGATCCCAAAGAGGCAAACCCAAGATGAAACACTCAGCTTATTAGTGGAAAGGAGTTCCAGATTCGAAATAAGCCACTCTGAAGTATTACCAGAAAAGAAATTTCCAAGCTAATGATTAGGAATGATCTGCATCTAAATATCCTTCGTAAAAGAACAATCTCTAAGAATATGAAGGATATCCTCCGTAAAATGATTGCAGAGATGACACGATGCATCTTGCGCAATACCCCTCCTAACTCTCTCCGAGTTAGTTAAAAGCCTTTGTTTAAAGATTAACCAAATGAAATGTTTCACACGATGCGGCCCTGGAATTTTCCAAATCATGCTCCAACTCATCTCCTTCAGAAGCCAAGACTCCTCCTTCAACAAATAGTAGGCACTCTTAATAGAAATGACTCCAGCCGTTGTTCTAGACGAAGTCAGGATATCAGATCCAGCTTGATCTAAATGAGAAGGAATGTTAATGATGCGTTCAACCACTTCTTCAGGCATCCACAATCTAAAAAGGTCAAGTTTCCAATCACCATTGGGTAAAATCATTTCACTAACTGTAGTCACAGAATCAATGTTTCCATGGTCTAAAACGTAATGTTTAAGGGGTCCCTTATTCGGAACCCAATTGTCCTCCCAACATCAGACCGTCTTACCGTTACCAATAGACCAAATCATGTTACTACACAACAAAGGCCAAGCTTTGGCAACTGCTTTCCACATATAAGAACAACGACTCCTCATTAAAGAGTTCGTCATACTTTCACTCAGTCCATACTTAGCTCTAAGAACTTGAACCCACAGAGCCTCAGACTTAGTAATAAGGTTGTAGCCAATTTTCATCATGAAAGCTTTATTCTGATCCCCCAAACGACGAAAACCAAGACCTCCATGCATCTTCAGCTGACAGATATCATCCCAACCTACTAAGGCCATCTTCTTTTTACCTTCCTCAGCACCCCAAATGAATTGTCTTGCTAGTCCTTCAATAGAGTCACAAATTCCTTTAGGGATAAGAGTAGAGTAAATGAGATAACTAGGTATAGACAACAAAATTGACTGAGCTAAGGTGACCTTTCCGACGAAGGAAAGTTTCTTAGCATCCCAACTAGAAAGCCTACTACGAACTCTTTCCACCAAAAAACCCAAGGTACTCTTAGTAATTCTTCTATGAAGAAGTGGAACCCCGAGATAGTGGCCTAAATCGTTAACTTCTTGGAAACCTAGGATGTCCTTGATCTCATTTCTTAAAGGTATTTAAACCCCCGAAGGAAAGAACACATTCGTTTTCCTAGCATTAACCTTGTATTTATTATAAATTGGAATTAAATTTTATCTGTTAATTTGGTTATTTGATGGGTGTACCGAAATAAATGTTGATTATTATAAATTGATTCTGTATCTACTTATTAGAGTTACACATAATAAAACTAATAGAAAGTTTATAACCTCCATCATTATGATATTTGTAACATAAAGAAAAATGTCAAGAGGAAGAATTTGGTTTATTGTGCTGTTTTTCTTCGTGAAATCTAAATATCTAATGATGGACTTGAATTCCACATTAGGTAATTCTTTATATTCATGTAAATCATATTATTTTGAAGATTCTATAAGTATTGTTTATACAATCTTAAGTTTTAGTTTACATAATATAAAAAATTTCCAACATTCCGAATAATGTAATTATTAATGAGGTGGGTGTTGTACGAGTGGAGGACCTTGGTGATTATCTAGGCATGCTGCTGTTACATAAAAAAGTAACAACTAAAACCTTTGATTTCGTGGTAGACAAAATCCGAAGTAAGCTTAATAGATGGGATGCAAGGAGACTAGCAATGACGGACAGAATTACACTGGTAAAATTTGTACTACTTGCTGTCCCAAATTATTTCATGAGCACAATTCATGTCCTTGTTTCAATTTGTAATAAAATTGAGAAAATTGCTCGTAATTTTATTTGGGGAACGGGTTCCAAAGTAAGGAGATAGACGTCTTTTTCACGGAGAGACTATTGCAGGCCGATTGATGTTGGGGTCTGATCCAACATTTTTCATTGAATGGTTAAAGATATCTATAAGGTGTTCGGGAATGTTGCTGCAGGTGGTCTGATCCACGATCAACATGGGACATGGATTTTTGGTTTTTCAAGGAATATTGGTCATTGCTCAATTATCGATACTGAACTTTGGGGAGCTCTAGAAGGTCTTCAACTCGCCTGGAACCTTAGGCTAAAATAATTAATTCTTGAGCTGGAGAGCATTAACGCTATTCAAGCGATTTAAGCAAATGTAATTGATCAACATTACTCAGTTATGACACGTACTATTAAAAACATGTTATAACTTCCTTAAATGGTTAAAGTTACGCATACCTTCAATGGAGTAACAAAATAGATGATGAATTAAAAGTTAATAAATACTTTTTCACGCAATCATTAGGTGAAATCTTACAATCACTACATTATAATTAATACTATTTTTAGCATTCTTCACACCACGTACTGTACATATTAGATATTAACATAGGAAAAATCAAATTTAATATTATAAAAAAAAACCTTTTATAACATGTTAATTTATAAATTTTTTAACATAACCATGAAATTTCATTACTAATTTTTTTATAACATTTTGTAAGTTATAAAAAATAACAAACCACGGATAATTTTATTCCCAATAGCTAGACATCTTTTGCAACTCCAACATTGACATTAATTATTATATATATTTACCCTCGTGCATCCTGCTCACATGCTCAGTAATAAATACAACAAATACAACAAAAATAGTTTATTTACTGTAGTATTTTTGACAACTCAATGTTTCAATAATTCACCTTTTTAATTCTCCAACAACCACTTGATTTTGCAACCCACAAAATATAACTCTCAAAATTACATATATTAATTTAATATAATTATACACGTACAATTTTAATTATGATTTAAGTATATATTTAATGTAAGAGGCCCATTTTGCCCGGGCCGTTAAAAAAATAATAAACCAGTGTTTTTCTAAACAGTCCTTTACAAACCAAATACCCGAAACAAAACTAGCCCAAAAACACCCATTAACCTACACACAAACCCAATTACAGCAGATCGTAATTGCTTAGACCCAAAACACCTGTGGTCCAAAAGGCCCAAAATTATAAGCGGAATCAGCAATGGCCTAGGGTTTCCGAAACCCTAGGCGCCGCAAACAAATGTCCCAACAGGATCCCAACAGTCGCGCCGCTCATCGTGCCCATTCCAACAGTCGCGCCGCAGTCAACTCCTCGCACCAGCGCCAAGCGTCCAGCGCACCACCGAATCGCGCCGCAGTTAGTGTAACACCCCAAACCCAGCCCAAGCGCTACAACCGGATCTGGTATGTCACTCAAGGGATTTTACAAAACATGTGGCATTTTGGAAAACAACTACTAGGTTTAAATACTAAAACCGAAAACTTAGTGATTTATTAGTAAGTATAAAATATAAAGTTATAAATTACCTTGGTGAATTTTAAACAAAAACTATAATTTCATACATGTCTTAACTTAATTTAAAACATAAAACTTAAAAGCCCAGTAATAAAAGCCCAACATAAAACCAAAACATAAATAATAGTCTAGTGGGCCATGGCCTTATTACAATAAAATTTAAAACCCATTAAATAAAAATATAAAATAATAAACTGGAGTCTTCTTGTTAAATCCAAGAGTTCTTTTGCATGGCCACCTTGCGCTCCTCTCCAGCCCAGTCCGATGCACTAGGTGCTACCTGAAAATGTTAAGAAATTGGTTGAGTCGCGAGACTCAGTGTGCAACCCTTATGAACTATTAGATTTGGGCCTCAGCCCCAGAGAACAGAATAACAGTTTAATATATATATATATAACAAAAAAAATTATGCAAGCCCAACCCAAATCCTAAGTTTCCATCCGCTACACGCCTCCCGTACCAGCCGTTCACACCATAGGGGATTTCTACAATCAACCCGCACCGCTACACGCCGTTGATGGCAGTCGTGCTGCTCATAGTCAGAGTTGTGATAGAGTCACCAGGCTGAAATGGCAAAAAGCCACCAGAAACAGAGTTTGTGACAGAGTCACCAGGCTGAAATGGCAAAAGCCACCAGAACAGATCACTTCCCCTTCTCATCAATTTCCCAACCCCAAGCATACAATGAAATCGTCATACAAAGCATATCGTTTTAACAAGAATAATCACTGAAATAGGACAGAAGTCACTAACCTGTTGATTAGCCTTTACCCTTCAAGGGTTTTCACTTGTTATGCCGGGATTTCGGCATTTAGCAGAGTATAGCAGATTTATACATATGAATATATATTAGCAAATAGTCCAACAGTGAGAAAGGTTACACACTTGATTAATGTCGATACCCTTGCTAGACCGATCTACAACTTTGCTCAAAAAGCTGGAAAGATGTGAAAATAAGGCCTCTCCTATATTCGGCCAAGGGTTAGTAAATCCTGAATTTACGCATTGAAACTAATAGATCTTCTTACCTTGAAATCTCGAAAGTAACACGATTCGAGTGCTATCGATCTATAACTCAGAGATCTATGCGATTGACTCCACTAAAGTTCCCTTCAGATTTCGGCACAAGTAGGCACCACAGAAGTAATTCGGCAATCACAGGAGATGAGATCTAGGGATTTCGGCTTTTAGGAAAATCCCAGAAAAAGTATGAACAAGAGAAGGCTGATGTGTCTTTGGCTTTTAAAATACTTGAGTGAAGAGTTTCGGTTTCTGACAGGAAAAGAGAAGAAGAAAAGAAAACAAGGAAGAGACTTGAAGATTTCGGCTAGGAAGAAAAAGAATGGAAAGAGTTTCGGCTTTTGAATCAAAGTGAAGATGAGGGAATTGGCTTAGAGATTTCGGCTTTTGCAGAGAATGAAGAGGAAGATGGAACTTTAGGAGTTTTCGGCTTTTACTCAAAGAAGAAGAGAAAAGAATGAGAGAAAAACCCAAATGTCGAAATTGAAGAAATATTCCCCCTATTTATAGAAATTTCGGCATTTACCTAACCTTGCAGATAAATCCTATCTTTTCTCCTTTATCTTAATCTACTAGCTCATCTAAAAGAGACTTAATTATCTCTAACTCCTCCCTCCTTTATCAGCATATTATCCACATGTTTTAATCATTAAAATCCCTAAATTTTAGCCTTTATCTGCTTATTATCCACATAAAATAAATTCCTAAATAATAGCCTTTATCTGCTTATTATCCACATATTTTAAACATTAAAACCCCTAAATTTTAGCCTTGTTGCCATCCATTCCACCTAATCCTAATGCCCAAAATTTAGCTAACTTAAATTAAAAGAATTGGGCTCTATGGAACTTAAATTTGGGCCCCTTACTCCCTTGTGTGGAGTCACCTCCTAAGATTGGGCCACAAGCCCACTTTGGTATTTTAAACATAGATACTACCTTTTAAACCCTATAATGCCCAAACAGATAATTTTAATCAAGGCCTCTGCCTAAGCCTGAGCCCAATTTGGACCCCTAACACTTAAATTAACACATTAAACATATCCACCCATTAAACACATAGGCCCAAAAATTTAGGATGTTACAGTTAGCGCACTTGGTCATCACCGCGAGATCTCCGTTTCTCCTGCACAAAAAGAAAGAAAAATTGACAGCAAATTTGGAAGATTTCTTTCCTTTTTATTTTTTTTCGAGGGTTATAAAAACGTCATAAGACTTGTAAAAAGGGGGGGTGATAGATAGGAAGATATACACTGAATACATAGAGCAACGAACAGCAATAAAAAATCCGATTCAAAAAGTTCAGAGGTCTATTACCTTTTGTTTCACATTCCTGTTTCTTTCATTTTTTTCTTTTATTTTATTTACAAGTTGATTTTAAATAAAATAGAAAAAGGGAGGAGAAGATTACCTTTGATTTAACTGAAAAACGGAGGTTTTCGGCCCTTCGACCACCGTATATGGTGGCGCCAACAGCGGCGCGTGCGGTGGCGGACCATACTAGATTTAGGCCGAAAATCGCCTAAGTTGAGAGAGGGGAAAAGAGTTTCGGATTTTTTTTTTTAATTTCTGAAGGGTTAAATGATTTTTTGTGAATTTTTTTTTACTTATATAGTGATATTAAAACGACGTCGTTTTGGCTTAAGGTAATAAGCATCAAAACGGCGCCGTTTGGCTTTTACCCAAAATCTGACCCGATTTGACCCGAAGGATCCGCGTGTTTTTAAGCGGAAGGGTTATTTGCGTTTTTAACCCTTCCGCCTTTTTGACTGTTTTCAATTAAATCCTTTCTTTGTTTTTTGCTTTTAATTTTATCGCGCAATTTTGTGTTTGTTTTATTCTAATATTATATTGAATTAAAATGTTATATTATTATTTATATATTAATTTGTTTATAGTATAAAATTTATATATATATTTTATGTATTAACCTTATATGTATTATTATTTAATGTGGTTTCATACTATTATTGATATATTATTTATTATATATATATATTTTTAATTTGTACATTATATAGTATTATATTATATTAGGTATTATTTCTAAAACTTTGTTTTATATAAAATTTATTTAATCTATTTTATTATATTGTTTATATTATGTATATAATTTTATGATTAGGGTATTATATATATATTTATTATTTATTTTGTTTAATATTATTTTAATTACATATTATTTTCATATATTAGTTATTTATATATATTTTAAAAATTTTATACATTGTATAGCATTATATTATATCATATTTTTATTTTTATTTATATTGAAAAACATGTTTCATTTATATTGTTTATATTATATTTTATTTATTTAAAATCATTTTTTATTTTATACATTGTTTATATTGTTTATATCATATGTATGTCTTTTATCTATTATTTAAACTTGTATGAAATATGTTCTTATTTATTTTATTGTTTATTGTGTATTTGTAATTGTCTTAGTATAGGAATTATTATTTGTCGTATTTCGTTTTATTATTTCTTTATTGCCTATCTTAAATGTTAGCATGATATAATTATTTTTTATATTTATTATCGATAATGTATAAATACAATATTGTCACATGGTTATTGTTAGAATAAGAAATACATTTTTGCAAAATTAATATTTTATTTAAAGGTTTTTAAAATAAGGCAATATTTTGGTATTTAGAAATTTGGAAAATAGTGCCCAATCGTGCTGGGTTGCGATTTCCGTTTGGCTAAATAACTAAATATCTTTTTAACAAGTTTTATAAATTATGAGATGCTCTTAGTTACGAGGGTATAAAAATATCATGTCCAATCGTGCTGGATGTGATGTTTATATTCTTTTGGATCGAAGAACTCTCAAATGTTAAGTCAAAATTACTCAAAGTTTTTATGAGATAATCTTAGTTACGAGGTTTTAAAAATATGGTGTCCAATCGTGCTGGATGTGATGTTTACATTCCTTCGGAGCAAAGAAATCTCAAGTTTTAAATCATAAAAACTTATTCTTGAGAATTCAAAACATTGTATCCCAACTTATTGGGTGTGATGTTTTGTATCTCGAGGTAATAATTTTCTAAAAAGATGTATCTAGCTTCGAAATTATGAGATACTGTATCCTAACTTATTGGGTGTAGTATTCTTATTTCTTTGAGATAGGTAGTCTTGGTTTACCTTCAAATAAAAGGATCTTATTTTAAAACTTTTTAAATTTCAAACATTTGGACATTATTTTATCGATTAGGTACCAATTTTTGGGCGTTACGAGGGTGCTAACCCTTCCTCGTACGTAACCGACTCCCGAACCTGTTTTCTTGTTTTTCGTAGACCAAAATTAAATGTTTTAAAATAAAACATTTTAAAAGGTGATCCAATCGCACCTAAGTAAAAAGGGATTGGTGGCGACTCCCATTTTGTTTTTAAAAGCCGACCCCGTTTTTTTAAACCGATTTTAAAAATGGTTTCGACAGCGTGGTGACTCCGCTGGGGAAATAAGAGAGTCAAGCCGTAAAATCGATAGTTTCATGTCCTCGTGTCTGAATTTAAAAATCTGATTTAAAAATTATGATCCTTTTTTATTGCATGTGGTTCTGAATATATTTCTTTGCATTGCACTGCATGACCGTCGTGGTCACACCCTTAAGTGGGAGCGAGAAACTATGCCTTCGTGAGGTTTTCACCTCCGCATGGGCTAGTGGATTGCTTTCGGGATACATCTGTACCTATGTCTTCGTGAAGTTTTAACTTCCGCATGACCATAGGGAAATGTATTCCCCTGAATTGAATTCAGTCCATATGAGCCTATAATGGGTGAGGATCGAGGAATCTACTGGTTCGGGTACCTCAACTTTAGAACTAAGCCGCATATAGTGAACCCTAAGAGCCCACCTTAGGTAGAACTATGTCAAACCCTAGTGGTTACCCTGATAGGTATTCTATGTTATTTATTTTTCCTATGCTAACGGGTTTTCTTTTGTTTTGATTGCATTGCATTCACATCATAGAAAAGAGGTGTTGATTTCAAATTCGATTGCTAAATAGAAAAGTTTGTCATAAGAAGACGAGTTTTTTGATAAAGTGGATTATAATACAGTCTCGTCCGAATATAGTCTAAGTGAACACAACAAGAGAAGACTGATAGCGACGAAGGAATACAAGATTTTATTACCCAGGGATTCAAGCTGACAAATCGAGAATCACCACGTCTCGACTTTCTAATGAGTATTATGGAGCAGTGAGTCGCGTCCCAGATCAAGCAAAAAGGAGCTAGAAGAGGCTTCTATTAGAAGTTTACAAGACTTGACTTTTGCGAAGAAGGGATTCATGTTTTCACTTGGACTATGAGGACAAGGCCGTGTATGCGATCCGTTTTATATAAAGAAATTTGTTTTCTAGAAAAGTTTTTCTAATGTAACTGAATTCAGATCAACACATCTCTTTCTTTGCATTCATGCATTTGCATTACATAATATCATATGCATTCAAATCTATATAGAGAGTCTAATTAGTTTAAATTATAAGAGAGAAAGAGAAAGAAAATCTGGGAATGGAACACCCTTACGGTACACAAGCTAAGTCAAGGAAAATGGATTAAAGACTTGAACAATTCTAGAGGGATATGCAAGACCAGATGCAGGAGCAAATGGCAAAACTCCAACAAGAAATGAATGACCAGATGTTGGAGGCCCAAAGGAACATGATGGCCCAAATGGCCCAGATGCTGAGTGGGGCAATGGACCATAGAAAGGGTCCCATAATAAATGCCGATGACAATGAAGATTTTTCTCGGGGTTCCACCCCATCGCATGTACAATCGGAAGAGTATCCCCAAAGACCACCTGTCACCATTAGGCCTCAACGGGGGCAAGCTGATAATAAACCACCCATGAACTTCCAAATGGGCTCAGGATCTAACCCAGGAGACAACCCTGCTAACCCCATTATCCCTGATGTGGACATAGAAGAAAGAGAAGGGATAAGAATTGAATCATCGAGGCAGTTAGAGGAGCGCTGTAGATGGTTGGAGGAAAAATTCAAAGCTTTGGAAAACGCCGATCATCACCATGGTATTAACGCTAAAGATTTGAGTTTGGTTCCAGATTTGATACTTCCTCATAAGTTCAAAATGCCAGAATTTGAGAAGTATAATGGAACTAGTTGCCCTGAAGCCCACATCACTATGTTTTGTAGACGGATGACTGGCTACGTGAATAATGATCAACTTTTGATTCATTGTTTCCAAGACAGTTTGGTGGGAGCAGCGTCTAGGTGGTACAATCAACTCAACCGCGCTAACATTAGCTCCTGGAGAGATTTAGCTCAAGCCTTCATGAAGTAATACAACCATGTCACGGACATGACGCCTGACAGAATTACTTTGTAAAACATGGAGAAGAAACTAAATGAAAGCTTCAGGCAGTATGCGCAAAGATGGAGAGAGGTTGCCATGCAAGTTCAGCCACCACTCCTAGAAAAGGAGACTACAATGCTCTTTATTAATACACTGAAGGCCCCATTTATCACGCATATGCTAGGAAGTGCTACAAAGAGCTTCTCGGACATTGTAATGACGGGAGAAATGATAGAGAATGCCATAAAAAGTAGAAAGGTCGAGGCGGGAGAAAGTAACAAAAGAATGGCCACAAGGAAGAGAGAAAATGAAGTGGATAATACAAGCATGGGGTGCTCAAAGTCGATTGCTGTTAAACAGCCAAAAACAATGACTATTGGGTATCAAGGTTCATCAAGGAAAGAATCTGGCACAAGGCAAAGCAATAAGCAACTCCAGTTTACACCAATTCTAATGACATATAGGGAGTTGTATCAAAGTTTATTTGATGAACATATGGTGGCTCCTCATTACATGGAACCAATACAACCCCCGTACCCCAAATGGTATGATTTGAATGCTCAATGTGAGTATCACGCGGAAATAACGGGTCACTCAATCGATAACTACATGGCATTTAAGAAATTGGTCGAAAGGCTTATTAAAATAGGGGTTGTAAAATTCGATGAGTCGAACGGAGCAGTGATAATTGAAGGAGGGGGCAGGAGAGTTGTGATTCCTTGAAGAAGTCATCAAAAACCTAACAATCGGGGAATCAAAACACCAATGACATATCCGAAGAGGGAATCGGGAATAAAAGTTTCCAAGCCCTTACATACTTGGGAAGATTTTAAACAATAAGACTGTGGAAGAAATCCTTACTTTTAGGGCTAATCTAGAGTAATGTTCAAAACATGCTTGTTGTCTTGAGCCTAGAGGCAACAAGAACTCTTTTGTGAAATAGGCTTATGTTTAAAATTTTATTTCAATAAGATGCATCTGTTTGAGCACGTATTCTTTTATTCTTTCTATTTTATACTATACATTCTTTTGTTTTTAGAATATTCTTTCATTCTTTATTCATGACCATACCAATAATCATCCTTAGAATCATTTATTCTTTGGATTTGTTCGCCTTCGTACCTAGGTATCCAGATATCAATGTCATAAGCGACGTTGTTACTGACTCCCTTTTTGAACAAGATATGGGTCTAGGGGATCTCAGGATTTTAAAGATGACAAAGATTGTGACATATCTTCTTACTTGTTAAGAATGGATTAACAAGATAAAAAACAGACCTTACTCTACGAAGGGTCATTGGATATTGCAAGCCTAGGAAAGGAGTGAAGATTGTAGCCTAGCTCATCACAGAAATAAGGCGAGACATTATTGAGTTATCTTCGAGAATTCCAAGATGTTTTCACACAACCATATTAGGACATGCCTGGACTAATAAGACGCGGGCTAAACAAGAAGATGGGGCACTGTTGGTCTACCATGGAAGGGATTGCATCAGTCATACCACAAATATTAAATTGAAGAAGACGAGATTTATGTAACTCTTCTATTTTCTTCATAGACTTTTCTATATGTGGGGCATGGATGTGATGGGGTTAATCTCGTCAAAAGCTTTTAGTCAATATTAACTCATCGGTATAGTCATCGTTCACTTTACTAAGAGAGTGGAAGTAGCTTCGTATGCCAATGTTACAATGTCGAAGTCATCAAAAAAAAGATCAGATGCTGGCAAAATGCTAAAAAGGATCGCGTTTAAATAACTGTACAAAGTCAAAATTTACAGTTTGTCCAAAGATCAGGCAGCACATCACAGTGCAACAAAAGTTGCCAAAAAAAAGAGAGAAAAATGAATGAAAGGTGGCTAAACTTGTAAAGATTGGCATAAGAAGCTACCATTTATACTCTGTCTTATTGAACGTCGGCCAGAACCTTCACTTGGGCAACATTTTACCCATTATGGAATTGAAGCGTTTTGCCAATTGAACCAAATTGAAGAAAAGGTTAAAGTTATCCGTCACGGCCAGATGATGCGAGCTTACGTTAAAGAAGTTCATCTTAAGAAATTCCACGATGAAACCTGATGTTGAAAAAGATTTTTCCTCTACAAAATGATTTTAGAGGAAAGCATATGCCAAACTGGGAAGGACTTATGAAGGGCCTATTCTAGAGGAGCATTTATATTGACCGAGATGAACGGCGAAGACTTGCCCAATCCAGCGAATTCAGGTTCAGTCAAGAAGGATTTTACCTGAAAAGGGAAGGGTCAAAGTGAAAACCCGCAAAGGGCGCCTTGAGCTCAAATTCATCAAAAAACAAAAAAAAAAAAAAAAGAAGAAGAAAAATGAAAGGCCAAGGCGAAAACTCGCAAAGGGTGCTTTGAGACCAAAGGGGATTTGAGTTGAAAACCCAAAAAGGACGGCTCAAATTTTGACCAAAAAGCGGGGCATACAGTAGTCTTGCTACGTCTGAATTAGCAATGAGGAAGTATGTTACGCCTTGGGGCATCGACGAAGTACTCCGGATCCCCTAAACACATATTGAGTTTAAAATGGTCCTCAAGAAGTTGGAACAAAGAAGCTCAGGCTGCGATATCTGGGGCACCTAGTTTCTAACTACCCATTTTTGAATTCCTTATCTTTGATTGGTTTATTCTTTTTGAGATACACCCTAATCAATTTTCTTTTATTGCCTGGGTTATCTTTGATTAAATTATTTTTTCTGAGCTATGCTCCTAACTAATCTCCTTCTCGTCCATTTTTGTGACTTTTTTCAAGTATTTTCATATTGAAATAATGATTAATGGACTAATAATACTTTCATAAAAGGAGTTTCGCATATTACTCTAGAAGCTTCTAAATAATATGAGGAATCTGAAACATGACTATTGTTCAGAACTCACCAAGCCTAGGGGCTGGAAACATTGAAAAATGATTATCTCTTTGGATTCTTATTGGATGAGACAATTTCGTTGGCAAATGACAAACAAGGTCAAGCCAAGTGTAAAAGGGGATCATTGTCGGGGGACCCTGCATTCATATAAATTTTAGATTTATACACATAGGGAATGGTGAAAAAAGATACAATTTCTGTACCTCTGAGTGGTAATAGATTGGATGGAAGAAATCAAATGTTATTACAGTAGGATGCACAAACTTCATGTCCCAAGGTTCAAGTGGAGTGGACTCAGAATTACCACGGGGCAAAATAATTGAGCAAAGAAAATGATACTTCAAGGGGAACGAAGATGAAACCTTGACAGATAAATGAGTGATAACTCTTTAAGCGGGAATTATACTCATATCATTATTACATTCATAGCATGTCTAATTAGAAGCATTTGAGGCATTTCGATCAAGGCATTCCTAATTATTAGACATAAGCATATACCTATTCTACAGGTTATGTAGCAAGGTAGAAGATAGCAGTCTGCCATTCCTGAGTTTGCAGGAAGCAGATCGAAGACATCAGTCTGGTGATCCTTGAGTTTGCAAGGATCAGATTGAAAATAGCAGATCTGACAATCCTGAGGTTGCAGGAGCATATCGGAGACATCAGCCCTATCTCCCTGACCAGCAGTGGAATAGGTCAAAGATTGTAGATCCTGTCACCCTAAGCAGTAGGGAACCAAGATCGAACGACAAATCTTGTCTCCCTAAGCAGTAGTGGAACAGATTTAAGCCACCTGCCCTATCTCCCTGACTAGCAGTGGAATAGGTCAAAGATTATAGATCTTGTCACCCTAAGCAGTAGGGAACCAAGATTAAACGACAAATCTTGTCTCCCTAAGCAGTAGTGGAACAGATTTAAATCACCAGTCTGGCATCCCTGAGTTTGCAGTGGAGCAGACCGAAGATAGCAGATCTGGCATTCTTGAAGTTGCAGAAACAGATTGAAGACATCAGATCTTGCCTTCCAGAGCTTTGCAGGAAGTAGATTGAAGATAGCAGATCTGGCATTCTTAAAGAAGCAGGTCGAAGGTACAAATCTGGCATTCTTGAGCTTTGCAGGAAGCAGATTGAAGACATCAGTCCGGTGATCCCTGAGTTTGTAGGGATCAGATTGAAAATGTCAGATCTGGTCTCTCTGAGTTTGCAGTGGAGCAGATCAAAAGATAGTGGATATTGCCTTTATGAAGTTGAGGCTATCAAACTCACTGAAATCAAGATGAAGTTCCAATACCGTTGAAGTTGCAGTGGATTTGGAGTCATTTGAAGAAAACAAGGATCAAAGAAGTCGAGGCTCGGCCAAGACCGGACATAATTGGTCCTTTTATAGTCTTTGCTCTATTCTTGTTTCACAACAATGAGCAAAGAGGGGCAGCTGTAAGAGGCCCATTTTGCCCGGGCCGTTAAAAAAATAATAAACCAGTGGATTTTTAAACAGTCCTTTACAAACCAAATACCCGAAACAAAACTAGCCCAAAACACCCATTAACCTACACACAGACCCAATTACAGCAGAACCTAATTGCTTAGACCCAAAACACCCGTGGCCCAAAATGCCCAAAATGTTAAGCGGAACCAGCAATGGCCTAGGGTTTCCGAAACCCTAGGCACCGCAAGCAAATATCCCAACAGGATTCCAACAGTCGCGCCGCTCCTCGCGCCCATTCCAACAGTCGTGCCGCAGTCGATTTCTCGCACCAGCGCCAAGCATCCAGCGCACCACCGAATCGCGCCGCAGTTAGCGCGCCTGGTCATCACCGCAAGATCTCTGTTTCTCCTGCACAAAAGAAAGAAAAATTGACAGCAAATTTGGAAGATTTCTTTACTTTTTATTTTTTTTCGAGGGTTATAAAAACGTCATAAGACTTGTAAAAAGGGGGGGTGATAGATAGGAAGATATACACTGAATACATACAGCAACGAACAGCAATAAAAAATCCGATTCAAAAAGTTCAGAGGTCTATTACCTTTTGTTTCGCATTCCTGTTTCTTTCATTTTTTTCTTTTATTTTATTTACAAGTTGATTTTAAATAAAATAGAAAGAGGGAGGAGAAGATTACCTTTGATTTAAACGAAAAATGGAGGTTTTCGGCCCTTCGACCACCGTATACGGTGGCGCCAACAGCGGCGCGTGCGGTGGCGGACCATACTAGATTTAGGCCGAAAATCGCCTAAGTTGAGAGAGGGGAAAAGAGTTTCGGATTTTTTTTTTATTTCTGAAGGGTTAAATGATTTTTTGTGAATTTTTTTTTACTTATATAGTGATATTAAAACGACGTCGTTTTGGCTTAAGGTAATAAGCATCAAAACGGCGCCGTTTGGCTTTTACCCAAAATCTGACCCGATTTGACCCGAAGGATCCGCGTGTTTTTAAGCGGAAGGGTTATTTGCGTTTTTAACCCTTCCGCCTTTTTGACTGTTTTCAATTAAATCCTTTCTTTGTTTTTTGCTTTTAATTTTACCGCGCAATTTTGATTTTATTTCATTTTATCCTTTGTTTTGTTTGTTTTATTCTAATATTATATTGAATTAAAATGTTATATTATTATTTATATATTAATTTGTTTATAGTATAAAATTTATATATTTTTTTTATGTATTAACCTTATATGTATTATTATTTTATGTGGTTTCATACTATTATTGATATATTATTTATTATATTATATATATTTTTAATTTGTATATTATAGTATTATATTATATTAGGTATTATTTCTAAAACTTTGTTTTATATAAAATTTATTTAATCTATTTTATTTATATTGTTTATATTATATAATTTTATGATTAGGGTATTATATATATATTTATTTATTATTTATTTTGTTTAATATTATTTTAATTACATATTATTTTCATATATTAGTTATTATATTATATATTTTAAAAATTTTATACATTGTATAGCATTATATTATATCATATTTTTATTTTTATTTATATTGAAAAACATGTTTCATTTATATTGTTTATATTATATTTTATTTATTTAAAATTATTATATACTATTTTTTATTTTATACATTGTTTATATTGCTTATATCATATGTATGTCTTTTATCTATTATTTAAACTTGTATGAAATATGTTCTTATTTATTTTATTGTTTGTTGTGTATTTGTAATTGTCTTAGTATAGGAATTATTATTTGTCGTATTTCGTTTTATTATTTCTTTATTGCCTATCTTAAATGTTAGCAAGATATAATTGTTTTTTATATTTATTATCGATAATGTATAAATACAACATTGTCACATGGTTATTGTTTAGAATAAGAAATACATTTTTGCAAAATTAATATTTTATTTAAAAGTTTTTAAAATAAGGCAATGTTTTGGTATTTAGAAATTTGGAAAATAGTGCCCAATCGTGTTGGGTTGCGATTTTTCGTTTGGCTAAATAACTAAATATCTTTTTAACAAGTTTTATAAATTATGAGATGCTCTTAGTTACGAGGGTATAAAAATATCATGTCCAATCGTGCTGGATGTGATGTTTATATTCTTTCGGATCGAAGAACTCTCAAATCTTAAGTCAAAATTACTTGAAGTTTTTATGAGATGATCTTAGTTACGAGGTTTTAAAAATATCGTGTCCAATCGTGCTGGATGTGATGTTTACATTCCTTCGGAACAAAGAAATCTCAAGTTTTAAATCATAAAAACTTATTCTTGAGAATTCAAAACATTGTATCCTAACTTATTGGGTATGATGTTTTGTATCTCAAGATAAGAATTTTCTAAAAAGATGTACCTAGCTTCGAAATTATGAGATACTGTATCCTAACTTATTGGGTGTAGTATTCTTATTTCTTTGAGATAGGTAGTCTTGGTTTACCTTCAAATAAAAGGATCTTATTTTAAAACTTTTTAAATTTCAAACATCTGGACATGATTCTATCGATTAGGTACCAATTTTTGGGCGTTACGAGGGTGCTAACCCTTCCTCGTACGTAACCGACTCCCGAACTTGTTTTCTTGTTTTTCGTAGACCAAAATTAAATGTTTTAAAATAAAACGTTTTACAAGGTGATCCAATCGCACTTAAGTAAAAAGGGATTGGTGGCGACTCCCATTTTGTTTTTAAAAGTCGACCCCGTTTTTCTAAACCGATTTTAAAAATGATTTCGATATTTAAAATTTTAATTTTAATTTAATCATGCATATTTAAAAAATAAATACATATAATTTTTATAATGCAATTTAACCCTATTATTTAATGACAAATCATCATATATGGTCAACCATTTGAATATCAAAACTCAAATTTCGTAATTAAGGGGATTGAATTTTATCACCGCATGCTGTTGGATTATTATATGTATGTATATACCTCATCTAGTAAAAATCTGAGCCTTGAATTCTTCAAACCATATTGAATTTTATCACTGCATGCTATTGGATTATTATCATCATGATCAACTAATGGAAGATCTGAAATTGTATAATCAACACCCACAAATCAACTTCTTTGTTTTCCTTCAGTTTTTTCTTTATAACATTCATTTTGAAAAATAAAAACAAAATCGATGTGGCCTGATAAATTTATGCCACCATATTGAAAAGATAATTATATTCCTTATCCTATGCTATTTGTTCTGTATTTAAAGAGAATATTAATATTTTTTTAGTATTGTCTAAAGCGTTTACAACATTACTTAATTTTTTTTTCAGCTGGAATGATTTCACACTGATGCAGTAGATTTTAGAGTCGTTCCGCTTAATACATTGGTGGCATTGGCAACACCTAATTTCACTGTAGAAAACACTCATTTTTTGTAATTAATCTGTAACTTAGCTGTAATTAATTTTTTGTATTATATTAATAAAAAAAAACTATACATCTTTTGTCCTAAACTTTTTTGGGTAAACTACACTAAATGTCACTATATTATTAGTAAGTTTACGTTTTAGCCAATTAACTTTAAAAAGTTACAAAACAGTCACCATACTATATGAAAGTTTACATTTAAGTCACTAAGCTATTAAAATTATTATTGTATGACATTCTCTATTTGCACCACTTGTATCAATTGAAAGCTCACATTTCCATTTTCTTCTACAATTCAAAATTTCTTTTTTTTTTTATTTATGAAATAGCATTAAAAGTCATGAATCTGTGAATCAAAATTTAAGCAATTTTTTCTTCGATCATCAGCATTAACCATTAGATTGATTTAGATTTAAAGTAAATTTTTCTAATCATCGATGGGTATTGATCCACCATATCGATCGTTGAATTGCCACTTGGAGCACTCTAGCCAGACTTTTATAAAGAAACTTAACAAATTAAGTGACTGAAACATGAAAACTTAATAATAGTCTAGTTAAAACGTTTATTAGAAAATAAAATTGAAAATTGAAAAACCTTGAATAATTTTCTTATATATATATACACACACACCCATATATCTCAAAAGGCTTCTCTCCAACATAACTAAGGGTGTTGGTCCGCTTTGGAGACGGCTCTTTCAGATCCTAGCTAACGCCGACGCAACTGCTGATTAGAGATGAATGCAGCAGAGAAGGTGGTGTGTGTAACCGGAGCCTCTGGTTACGTAGCTTCATGGCTTGTTAAGCTCTTACTAAAACGCGGCTACACTGTTAAAGCCACTGTTCGTGACCCAAGTCTGTAATTCTCTTTTTCTTTTACAAGAAAAGAAATTTCCTTACCCCTCCGTTTCAGTTTGACATCAAAATGGTATGTTTGAACATGCAACAGATGATCCAAAAAAGACACAGCACTTGCTTGCCCTTGATGGGGCTAAGGAAAGGCTTCATTTGTTGAAAGCAGAGTTGTTGGAGGAAGGATGCTTTGACTCTATAGTGGATGGATGCCATGGTGTTTTCCATACAGCCTCCCCTGTCATCTTTTCAGCTACCGACCCACAGGTCTATCATCCTTCCGTTTTTATTTTGTCTAAACAAAACACCAATAATATTTTTACGTAAACGTGCATGTAGATTCTTTGGCCAAAAAAAAGGAGAGCCGTTTTTTAAATTAATTAGCAAATTATAAATCGTTATTGCCTTATGCGAAGAGTGCTTTTTAAAAAATAATTTCTTTTTACACGCTAGTTTATCTAGTCAGACAGTTAAATAATAGTGATCTCATTCTTAAGGCCGAAGTTTGATTCTTCTTTTAATTATATTTATATTTTTTATTTCATATCATTTTAAGTTTTTTAATCAATATTTTTAACTAATAAATATATTGTTTTCAAATTCTTTTTATTTTTAATTCATCTTTTTAACTAATAAATATTTTATTTATATAAATAAAATAATTAATATGTAATTATATAATTAATATATTATATATAACATTATGTTAAAAATATTTTTAATTAAAAGCTCCTTTTTTATATAAATAAATTAATAATTATATAATTATATAATAAAAATATATGTTTTATATTTATCATTATGTTAAAGATATTTTATTTTTTAAAACATCAACTAATTTTTTGATGTATATTATATATAATATTTATAGGTCAAATATTTATTTTCTTCACCTATATTATGGGTATGGTAATTTCTAATATTATAAAATTAAATAATAATTTCAAATATCATTATTATTTTATATATAAAATATTTCAAATATCATTAAAAAATAGAAAAAATTTGTTTTAACTGGATCAATAGATTTTTAGCTTGGTTCAACTTATCGTATTGAATTATGAATTAATTGGTTTAACTCCTATCTCCGGACCAATTTTTGGTCAAATTGGTTAGTCTAATCCAATTCTAAAAACATTTGGTTTGATCGATGAAATAATTTTCTAATATAAAACTTGAAAATACTATTATGCAAATGGTAGCTTTCTAAAATTTGCAATTATATTTTTACTTCATAAATTATTTTGGAATTACTTTTATATTTTTTTATTTTTTAAAATTTATAAATATATTTTTATTTTTAATACATATGAATTCCACGCGACACTTTCTAATTGGGCAACATTTCAATTGATTTTTTTAAAGATTGTAGACTGAACCGATTAATAGAATATAACTTTAAGTACCGATTTGAGCAAAATCAAATATAAGTAATAAAGGGGAAAAAATGATATACTTGACAAATAATATTTTAATTAACAAATTATATTCTACGCCTTATTTTTAATTAATATAATAAATAATTTTTAATGTAAATTCAACACTTATAAAATAATATATTTAATTTTACTTATCTCAGACTTGTAAATTTAAAATATTATTAGATTAGTTGTGACTGATAGTTTGATTTTAATCAATTAATCATTAAAAAGTACATATTATTTTACACTCTTTTACTTAATTTAAAAGTTATTTCATGTTTCGATTTTATTATCTTTACTTAAAATAATAATTTAAATTTGCATAAATTATTAAATTTATTTCCTTTTAAATATTTTTATTCTTGCCTTACTAAAATTCATATAATTCTTTTAATTCCATACGATTAATCCTTCCTTTTTTTCTTTTTTTTTCAAAAAAATAAAGTCTTACTATCATTTGTCTATATAACGACATTTAACTTTCAATTGATAGTTAATTATGATAATTTTTCAGAACGATTTTAGTTGGGTTATTAATTTAATTGTCTTTTAAAGCTTAATTTTTAATATTAAGGAGAATTTGTTAAACGCTCAGCGTAATAATGATTAATGAACACAAGAATATCAGACGTTAAAACATAATATATTAAGTAGAATTATTGGCTTCTGTAGCTGTTATCGTATGGTTTTTATAAGGATATTGAATAGATGTTACGGGTAAACGATTTGCATGAGATAAGGTAATTATGAAACTTTGACCAATGTACCTTGCTGCTTGGATTGTTTGGTGGCCATAATTCATGAATTTAGTTACCATAGGGAACATATCGTGAATATCTATGAATAATTTTATGTTTCTTTTTTTCTCTTATTTGAACTAAGTCATGAATATTATATTCTTTTTTTTTACAGTGAAAGAAGTTGTTAATAATAGATTACTGAGAGAAATGGGTAAAAGAAATTTTCACTCGAGATTTAATAATTGGTCCATTCTTAACCTAGGTAAAGTCTATCGTGTTGCGATAGAAATAAACAAAAACAAATAAGTTTTAGCTAATGTAATAAAGATACCAATTGTCGTTCCAATAATTCCATTTATTTTATTTATTTCAAATAGCTCAGGGACGAATACGTACGGAGTGGAAATATTCCAACCCCCAAGTAAAGAACTGTTATAAATAACGAAGAAAGTAATAGATTTAGATAGGAAGCAAAATAAAATAAACCAAATTTGATACCTGAATATTTAGTGTGATACCCTGCTACTAATTCTTCCTCCACTTCTGGTAAATCAAAAGGTAATCTCTCACATTCTACTAGAGAAGAAATTAGAAAAATGATAAACTCTATTTGCTGACGCCACAAATACCATCCCCAAAAACCATATTTTGATTGCGCCTCAACTATATCAACTGTACTTGAACTGTATAGTCGATGATAACATCACTGTTTCCATCGCTAGTCCAAAACCGTACATGAAATTTTCACTTCATACGGCTCCTTTGGTCACAAATAAATTTTAGGACCAAATCAGTATTATTTATCTTCGTATGGTTGTAGAATAGATAGAGAAAAAATAGATTGGAAGGTCCAAAATTATACCAATGGAATTCTGTTTGCTATAAGTATATGTCTCAAATTTCGTGATTTATTGAAATTTATTTATTTTAAATTATTTTTATTTTCGTATATAGCATTTATTAGAAATATTATAATTAAATGTATGAATTGGAAAAGTTTAAAACTAATAAAAATAAGAGAATAACTTACATGAGAATGATCTTAAAAATTAAGGTTATTAGGTATCAATAAAATTTTGTCACGTTGTTAAAATTTAAAATTTTAAAGACATAAAATTATTATTATATACTCATCTATAGAGAATTTATTTTATAGAACTTCAAACCATATTATTCATGTCCATTCTCAATTATTTAATTATGTTTTAACAACTTTTTTCATGTCATTAACACATGATTTTGATAATTTTTTTATCCTAAACCTTAAACTTAAAACCTTGAATTTAGAATCTCAAATCCTAAACTCGAATCATAAGCCCATAACCTTAAACTTTTGAACCTTGAACCTAAGCCCTAATCCTAAACTCGTATACCGAACCCTTGACCCTTGACCCTTGAACCTTAAACCATAAACCCAAAATCCTTAACCTTTGAACTTAAACCTAGACCTTGAACTCAAAACTCAAACTTTGAACCTTGAACCCTGAACCCTGAACCCAAAACCCGAACCCGAACTCGAACCCAAAATCTTAAATCTTAAACCCAAACCCTGAACCTCGGGATTCAAGGTTCGAGGTTCTGGGTTTAAGGTAAAATGATTATCAAAATTATGTGTCAATGATATGGAAAAAATTGCACAAAAATTATTAATTTTTTTAAAGTAGTTGCACAAAAATAAAAATATTAACTCAGAGAAAAAATGATTAAAATTTGTAAAAAAGAAAAGTCGTTTGTTTATAATTTTAAAAAATTAATTATTTTAAGTAATTTAATTAAAGTTAAATTAAGTTGGAGAATATATTAGATATAGATGAGTGTATAATAATATTTTGTTATCTTTAAAATTTAATGACGTGATGTTATTTTATTGCTGCCTAAAAAGTATACTTTTTAGGATGATCTTAATATAATTTATTCCCAAATAAAAAATATTAATTTATGGAAAAAATGATTAAAATTTGTAAAAGAAGAAAATACGTTGTTTATAATTTAGAAAATTAATTATTTTAAGTAATTTAATTAGAGTTAAATTAAGTTGGAGAAGATATTAGATATAGATGAGTGTATAATATTTTATTCTCAATAAATAAATATATAAAACAGTCAATTAAGTCTTAACTGGGCTGACATTGACATTGTTGCCAGTGAAAGAGGACATAGATTCAAACGTGCTGAAGTACATTTATTTTCTTATTTAAGGGTTAGGGTGGGATATGGATAATTTTTAAAAACTTTCATTTATAGGATTTGGTCACCCATATAGGTGTAAGGTAATTTAGTTTTATATTTTTTTATTTCATATTAACCTAAACAGAAAAAAGAGTTTTTTTATTAAAATAATATAAAAAATTTAATTCCGAAAATGATATAAGATGTAAATTAATTACGAAAATGATATAAAAGGTATAAAATGAATTTAAATCATTTTAGTAATTAATTTTTTTTATTATTTTAATAAAAAGACCTCATAAAAATCTTCATAATTTTCAGAAATCATTTTTTGTAAAACAATTTATATGACAAAAAATGGACCTAAATGACCCTTACAATATACAATTTTAGGGGAAAGCATGCAGTTTCAGTGGCAGGCTAGAACTTTGGATTCCATTACAACTACAACAGTAGACTTATGCGCTAGTGAAGGAAAATGAGTTCATGTAGTGTAGAATGATGGCCACTTTGTTTAGCTTACTGTCACTGAATTTTATGCAAACAATTCCAACTTTTCCCATTTTCAGGCAGAACTAATTGATCCAGCAATCAAGGGTACACTGAATGCTCTTAAATCATGTGCCAAAGTTCCTTCCATCAAGAGAGTTGTCATAACAGCTTCTATCGTCTCAGTCATATACAATGGAAAACCTTTGACTCCTGATGTGGTGGTCGATGAAACTTGGTTTTCAGATTCACGTTTTTGTGAGAAAAATAAGGTATTGATGTCCACACTTGTTCTATCCTTTTACGATGTCTTGCAAATGAGTAATTATTTACATGGTTTTTCCAGCTTTGGTACATGGCCTCAAAAACTTTAGCAGAGGAAGCTGCTTGGAGGTTTGCAGAAGAGAACAGGATGGACTTGGTTGTACTTAATCCAGGATTTGTGATTGGTCCTCTTTTACAGCCATCTCTAAATTACACTTCAGAGGTGGTTCTAGCCCACACAAGAGGTACTGTTTTTACCCTTTATAGAGTTGTTCATCTGTGCCATTTTTGCAGTAAAAACCTTTTAAAATCTTGTGGATACAGGAGAAAACATTTTTCCTAGTTCAATCTATTGGCTTGTTGATGTTCAAGATGTTGCATATGCACATATTCAAGCATTTGAGATTCCTTCAGCTACTGGCAGATATTGCTTAGTGGAAAAAGTTGTAGAGTTTCCGGAGATTCTGAAGACCTTGAATGAGCTTTATCCTACTTTGGGCCTCGAAAGAAAGTAAGCAATTGTGCTATCTTGCTTATTTAGTACCAACAATTGTTTGATTGATGATGGAATTGGTGATAAGAGTCATGTTTTCCTTTAATTAATGACAGATGTGAAGAACATGACAAGCCTCTTAAGCGTACATACCAGGTGTCCCAGGAGAAAGCAAAAAGTTTGGGTCTCAGCTTCACTCCTTGGGAAAGGAGTCTCCGGGAAACTGTTGAAAGCTTGAAGGAGAAAGGATTCTTAAGCATTTGAATTAATTGTTACTTCATTTTAATGCCATGAACATGCTATTTCTAGTTTATATTTGCGATCGTTTGCTGCTGCCGTTTGTTGAATAATTAGCGACTTGAGGACTTGGTTTTAAGCATTTGTGTCTTGGGTTCTGTTTTCTTATCAGCTTAAACCAACTTATATAACGTAAAGAATTTGGCCATTATATATGGTTGATAATGTTAGGTTAGCTGATCCATTCATAGGAAATGATAATGACTAATGCAGTCACCATTCACCAACTAGTATCTTAAAATAAAACTTGGACCATTCTGATATCTTAAACAGTGCCTTTGATTATCTTATTCTGATATCTAACAGTTCAGCTATGACTATTCTATCTGCAGGGCAACTAATCTAGAAATAATTTACATGATTGTTATATGTATGTATGTATGTACCTGAATTGCCAGTAGCAGCAGCATTTGTAGTGGTAATAGTAACTATTGTCTATGGAGTGATGAGGGCCTCATCTTCCTCGGAGTGCCGTTGTTGATGACCAAGAGGGAACCATTGAAGTTCATTTCTGAAGATGCCAGGAGATCCCCAACCAACCCAAGCTCCGGACACTCCTCCCAATCACTCATACCAATTGTCAATGAGCTATTCTCTCTCCCTCCCTTCCCTACTATCACCAATGAATACCTGTTGTCCAATATCTCTCTAAGAGCCACTAATGTTTCTGCCCCATCACTCACGTACTTCTCAATCAAACTGGCTTTACCCTGTGCCACATACCTGTTATAAAAGGTGTCTACAAAGACATTGTCCATCTCGTTCTCCGTTCCGATACTCGATATTGCCATGACCACCTCCTCACCCTTGTGGGATGCATCGCTAATCCACGAATTCTGTATACTTGAATTGGCTTGTATGAAGCGGAAGACCGTCAAACTAACTTGACTATGCATCAAAATTCTCTTGCTACATGCTAAAGCCTCACGATCATCAGGGCCGCCAGAGAAGAAGGTTGCTATATTTTGCACAGAGAGAGAGCCATGTGGTTGCTGGAACCCGGTTTGTCCACGATCCAAAAATATACCGACCGAACATGGGGCATGCCGAATAACTTTTTGGTTTATAGTCCGTATGCCCTCCATGCTATTTTCCATTTTCCCGTCAACTCTTTGGTGCTTGTGAAAAGGAAGGAATATTATAGACACACGCAAGTCCACAGCACCATTGCACACATCTTGGTTTATGGTTAAAAAGGATGATACAATCTTAGCTTCATGGACCGGAATTTTGGTCTCTGAAATGAAGGAGTCGAGAGCTTTAGTGATCTGTACCACATCATTTCCACCATACTCTTCCTCGTCTCTGTACTGATCACCATCTTCCAGTTGATGGTACATCAATTTGCTTTTCTTTTTCTTGGGAAGCTCCACTAGATGTGCCACGTAAGGATTGAGAGTTGCATTAGGACAACCACTCCATGCTGAGATCAGGCTCAGATAGCCTGAAACATGGCGTGGGATGTATGCACAAGCCAGCATTCGAAGCTCACTCTTGGATTAAGTATTTCCAGTGTTGTAGGGTAATGAGCTCAAAACTCTCCTCTGTTCAACCAAATGGCAACCACTGGTGCTAGGATCAATGTCTTGAGAACTACTACACTCAAAAACAAATCATGAATATCATTTTCCCACAGCATCTGCAACAATTAACCACAGAATGAATGAATGCCACTAAATGCATAGCATGAACAACACTTGTATTAATGATTATAGTAAGGTGGTAGGTAGTAGAGAAATAAGGAACAGTTTTATAATTTATGTTGAAATGAAATGGTATGGATCAATTCACCACGAGTCGAAAACGAAATGGAGAGCACCCAATATTAACGTGGTCCGAAATGAAAGAAGTGATGCGCAAGCGGTTCCTCCCATCTTCTTATCATCGGGGGCAAATTTCTTCAAGACAAAGGACGGAGTCAAGGTCCTCTCAAAGACCCGCTTACGAAAATTATTCAAGAAGAGATTTCAATCAAGATTCTTATTCATCAAGGAACTCGAGGCAAAGAAAGGTTGACTATGATTCTTATTCCCTCCAAGAAAACACGCGAGTTGATCGATATATTCATTCAGAAACTTCCAAGAAAATGTCTTTGGAGTATTCTTCCCAAAGAAATGTTTGTGAATCCACTGTAAATAAATTTTCTTCTTTTGGAAATTCTTATTATTATGATTCTTTTGTAACTTCATGTAATAGAAAAAAAGAAAAAGAAAAAGAAAAAGAAATAAAAAGAAAAGAGGCAAGAAAGAGATACAATGAGCAAGATTTGAGAGAGCTTGAAAAGTCCATTGAGAAGATCTTTGAAAAAGAACAAAAAGACTTTGAAAAAGAAAACGAGAGAGAAAAGGAAGAGAAATTTGAAAGGGAAAGAAAAGAGCATGCTAGAGAAAAAGAAACAAAAGAACAAGAAGAGCGAGAAAAGATGAGTGTTGATTTAACTAACCCACTTGAAGTTTGTTCTTGTTCTACTTCTTCTTTTCAGGGTTCCGAGAAACCAAGAGACGATAATTTTCAACTATAATACCTTCCGGAAGGATGACGTTTCTGTCTGATCAGCCAAGGTAAAGTTGAAAATGAACCATACGAGCCCGAAGGTAAGCAAGGTAAGGAAATTTTAAACGAGTCACGGCAATCTGAGTTGAAATTTGTCAATGAAATTTTCGGTGATTTAGTTCTTAAAAGCTTTCCTTATTTTCCTTCGACTAACTTTCATTCTTTGAATGAGGTTGATATTTTTCGTTTTGATCGACAAAACCATTTGTTTTGGCAAGATAACAAATTTTCAAGAAAAATGGTTAAACCTTGCATTCATGATAACTTTGTGTTTCAATTTCCACCTCTCAAAATTTCATTGGATTTGTGCAAGTCTGTTGTGATAAGTGGGAAAAGATTTGATTATATGTGGCCGAGTATGCCAATTTTTTCTTGGTTTAGCATGTTTGATTCAGTGAGATCATTGTCACATCTTGAATTTAATAATCAAAATCATGTTTTTAAACCGGGAATATGTTTTGTATCATCCGGTAAATTTTGTGGAAAAATCCAGTCTCAACAATTGTGTATGAAAAATTCCCATCGATTTGATACTTGGTTTCTGAATAAGGTAACGAATTTTGTCAACCTTGTTTTCAATTTTTATTCGTTCCTTAAGCAAATTTTGTGGTTGTACGTAGAATTCGTGTACATGGAGTTCCCATTTAGTTTTAAAAAGGTTGATTCGCGAGCAAAGCATCGACTACATTACATGCCCCAGGAAAGAAGGTTCGTATTGATCAAGCAAGGTAAATTCGATCTTCGATTTTCAGCTTGTGAAGACAAGCAAGGTAAGAATGACTTTTGTCAAACCGCGCGTAAAGGTAAAGTCGATTTCTTTCTTTCAACACCCAAAAGTAAGACACTTGAAACCTATGAACCCATTCTGCTTTCTTCGGATGTTGACAAGAATCACGTTGCTGAATCCATTCTTGTAAAATCTTTAAAACGTGATGTTCTTCATTGTTCTGTCTTGTTTGACAATGAACTATCTGACAAAAAGATAATTGTTTTCGATAAGTGTCATGAAGCATTTGTTGAAGCATTTTTGTTCATTTCGGATGTTGAAAGAGCTCGTAATGATGACTGCCATTTTGTAAAGCATTTAGATCATGAATTATTTGAATGCCCTATTTTGTTTATTGATGGTCTATTTGTTTTAAAAGAAAACAAAAAGAATTTTGTGTTTGATAATTTTTATGCGAGTACAAAGCAAGGTTTGAATGTTCAATTTCAAGTGCCATATGCGTTTTCTTCGTTACTTGCTTTTGGCGACTATACCTATCACATGATGTGTTATTCGCATGTTTATTTTGATTTGTGGATTCCAAGTAGATCATATGCATGCCTTGAGGTCATTTCAATTTTGTTGTAAGTGTTTGACAAGGCATTACTTCTTTTGTACGATAATTTGGTGCTACCCGATCACATGCGATTTACTTGTTTGATAATGTCCATATTTGGGTTGCAAGATTGTTTGAAGCCAATCTTGCTAATTCTTGGTTATCTTTTTCAGGTATCGCGTTTATCATCCGTCCCGTTTGATCGAGGAAAGACGAGCAAGGAGTTTTGTTCGGAAAACCAATAGGTCGATTCGAGGACGAATAGTCTTGAAGAGGGAGGGAATGATACGGGCACGGCCAGGACACCAACGATTTTCTTTTAAATTTATGGAGCTCGTTATTAGCTCACTCTTAGCTCATTTTAATTAGTTAATTGTTGGAATAAAAATTAGTTAACTTAATTTAAGTTAATTAAATTGCTGGAATGAAATTTAATTAATTTAGTTTAAGCTAATTAAATAATTTAGTTTAATATGTCCTAGTAGCCATAGCCAAATTTAATATATCTTGTTTAAGACTATTTGTAACACCCCTTACCCGTATTCGATGTCGGAATAGGGTACGAGGCATTACCGGAATTACAAATTTATTTATCAGACATTTTATTTCATCTAGCATTTATATTTGAAACCAATCAAAATCAAACATATTATCCCTTAAACATATTTATTTTTCTCATTTCATGTCTTACTTGAATTTATTTCTCGTCTCAACATATTTAATTACCTTTTATTTACATATTAAAGATAATCACATATTTACATGTCATGATAAATATCATTCTCTTGCCGTTTATTCATAAACATAAATTAGTTAATTCATCATATCAATATTTCACATACTATCAACTTATATTTCTTTATATCACATAATTAAAGTTATACGAACTTACCTGGCTAAATTTGCAGAAATACCAAGATTTAAGGGCATTTTGGTAATTTTCTATTTTCATCGATTTTCAACCGATCTTAATCTAAATTAATAGTTTCATTCAATTTTTCAATTTTCAATAATAAAATAATCCATTCCATGTAAATTGGTCATTTCCAACATTTTTACAAAACTAATCATAAAGTTTTACTTTTATTCAATTTAGTCCCTGAGCCTAAAACATTACAAATTAGCCATGCTAGCTGAATATTCATACATATTTTCCTCTTCCTCCTCTCCATTCCACATCCTTAATGTATATAATATGCTATAAGTAACATTATCAATAATTTCATTAATTATTCATAAGTATATTCAAAACTGTCCATTTGAGTTATAGTCACTAAATTATTTATTTCTAGAGCTACAGAACTCCAAATGAAGAACCGTTAATTTTTCCTGAAACTAGACTCATATATCTTCTTTCCATAAAATTTTCAGAATTTTTGATTTAGCCAATTAGTACAGTTTATTCTTTAAAGTCACCCCTGTTCTGCTGTCTGGTAGTTCCGACCCTTCTTCACTAAAAATTAATTATCTTTTTATATAGAATTCAGATGATGTTATAGTTTATTTATTATAAAACTAGACTCATTAAGAAATCTAACCATATAAATTATGTTCCCAAATTATTTTTATACAATTTTTGATGATTTTTCCAAGTCAGAACAGGGGATCTCGAATTCACTCTGAACCAGTCTTACCAAAATCTAAATATATAAAAATACAGAATTTATTTTCTTTCTCTGTTTCTTTCATATGAAAATAGACTCAATAAGCTTTAATTTCATATCTCACTCAACTTCTAATTCCATTTCTACAATTTTGGTGATTTTTCAAAGTTACCTTACTGCTGCTGTCCCAAAACTGTTTTCTTATAACTCATTTTACAATTTAATCCTGATTAAGTTTACTTATTTTCTTAACTTAATTCATACTTTGCTTCTTCTTAAATTCCTTCCATATTCAACTTGACTATCTAATATTCATATTAAAACTTTAATTTCTAATTTCTTCCAAATTAATCCCTCTAACACAGCTTATAGCATACTTTACAATTTAATCCTCTTACTAATTCTAACTTAAATTTCATTCAATTTAATCCCTGATTCATCTTTTTCTTCAACATCAACTACACTTGAAAACCTAAAAACTCTCAAAATATCAACTTAGTTTCATCAAAATCTTGCTTTAAAGCTTCTAAAACATCAAAATTAAGAGAATAGGACTTGATTGACTTACCAATTTAAACTTCAAGCTTTAAATCCCTAGTTTTTCCTTTTTCTTTTCTTTCCTTCTCCCCTGTTTCGTATGCTCTCTGTTTCTTTTGCCTATTCTGTTCTCTTTCCCCCCCCCCCTTTTTTCTTTCCTTTTGTTTGTTTATATAATAATATAATAATATAATAATATAATAATAATCCTTAAAAATCTCAGATTTTTCTATGTTATACCGCCTCACTATACAAAATGGTATAATTACCATTTTGATCCTTCATAATTTCTTTTAATCTATAATTGAACTTTTACTTTCATTTCAATTTAGTCCTTTTCATTTAATTTCCTACCCAAACGTTAAAATTTTCTAACGAAAGTTTAATAATAACTTAATGACACTCCATAAATATTTTTAGAAATATTTATGGCTCACTTTATAAATTCGAGGTCTCAATACCTCGTTTTTGGCCCAATTTTTCTAATTAATTCTTTCAGTTCACAAAATTCACTAATTTTAAAATATTTCTAAAATCACACTTAACTTATAATTATCGATTAACAAAATTTTCTAACTTTTCGTCAGATTTAGTGATCTCGAATCACTGTTCCGACACTATTAAAATTGGGCTGTTACACTATTAAATTTGTTTAGCTTAGTTTAGGTGTTAATTAGGGTGTCTAAGTTTTATTAATATTTATTTCGGCTGAACATACACTTGAATTAAATTGGTTCTCGTATTTTTCTTTGTAGGTACATTGACTGTAGGACAACAAGCTATGGACACATTCCCATACAAACATCCTTGACCGAATATTCAAAGTGCCCCATGCTCCTTATTTTATTTATTTCAAGTGGCCATGCTCCATGATTTTTAAATATCTTCCACCTTATCACATTATGGGATTTAATTTTTTTCATATCTTGGACAGCAAATTGAGGGCATCCGTGTGATTAAGCAATTGAAGATAAGACACTTTCAAACTTAGTATTTTGGCCATTCGGCTAGTAGTTATAAATAGCTTGTTATTTTCATTTGTAAGGGGACTAGACTTTTGATTTTTTCGGAATGAATGAATATTTCATTTGAGTGAGTTTATCTTCTCTCTATCTTTCGTACGAGTTTCGATTCCGAATTATCAAGCTTTGCTTGTGGCGTCAGTCGTTTCTCATCCATCAATTTATACCATAGGTTCTTATCTTTATAGATAAAGGGTCTTGGTCCATCTTTGAATTTCATATTTCCATCTTAAACATTATAGAATCCGGGGTAACACATATTTGTGTTGAATCGGTTCTCGTTTAAGTTCTTTTATCCATCTCTATCGAATTATCCTTTTATCTATTTTATTTTTTTATTTCGTTCCATCAGACGGAACCATCTCTTATTTTATTCACTTAAAGCTTCCGCAAACTCATTCATATTTTCGATTATTTTCCGAAGGCTTGATTTCTCCTCGTAGACGATTGGGCAACCCGCATACGTTTCGACTCATCCCGAGCCGGCCCGTATCACAAATGGAAGTGAAACAATGAATTGAAAATAGAATGTGAAATATGTTGCAAATATATGGAATATATGAGTTATATACTCATGAAATGACTATGGAATGGATATTGCAATTGTATAATGAAATGTGAAATAAATTGTGAAAAACTATTTATGTGGCAAGTATGAGAATTGAGATAATTGTGAAACAAATGAAATATGATATGGTTGTTGTAATAATTAAATATTAATATGTGTTTATATTTCAATTGTATATTTGTAATTTCTTATCTTTAAATATTCGGATTATAGAAATATCACTAAGTTTATACTTAGCGTACGGTTTTGTTTCTCATGTGCAGGTTAGATATTTAACTTTTTATCGCTGATTCAGCATCCAAAAACAATCTCGAACTCAAATGTGATGATGTTTATCTGTAACACCCCCAACCCTTATCTGTCGCCGGAACAGTGTTACAGAGCATTACCGGACTTTTCAGATCAAATACGAACATTACATATCATATTATTATACATATAACAAATTAATTATAGTCCCTTTTTATGAGCTCTCGAGGCCCAAAATATGTGTTAGAAACAAATCGGGACTAAACCAGGTACTCAATAATTTTTTCCAAAAACATCAATATTTAAATTTAATCCAAATTATAAGCATACTAATTTCAATCAAAATTTACCCTATTCATGAACATTTATACTCAAATATAAAACATGTCATATTATAGTTTTAACATAACACATACTCATAAGTATAAAACCAACCAATATCAACTTATAAATATTATTTACAATTAATCCATATAATACTTAACGTTTAGACACCCTAAGTACATGCCAACACAAAAAGAAGTATACATTACAAAGTTTTGAGTTCGGGATTGTTGTGGATGTTGAATTGACGATCAACTTTAAGTACCTAACCTGCCGCACGGAAAACAAACCGTACGCTGAGTATGAATTCATTGGTATTTCTATAATCCTAATGCTTAAAGGTAAATTAATATAACATTTACATTTAAATCATACAATAACCATAGTTATACAATTAATCTCACCATAACAAAGATTATTCAAATAATCAATTTCATAAATACATCATTCATGGTACTTCCAACTCTCATCACTTGCTATTTCAAATAGCTTTTCTCAATATAATACACAATTCATTTCCATTCCACATTTAATGTTTTTCAATACCATTCATAGTACATTTTCCTCTATTTTCCCCTATTAACATGACTCGGACTCTGACGGATACACGGATCTAATTAAAACGCACCAATTTGGCACCCAGTGCCTCATCGAATAATTCGAAGTAATAAGTTGACAACCAGTGTCTCATCGGCCCTGCCGAAATAAATTGGTACCCAGTACCTAATTAAATTTATCCGAAGTAATAATGACACCCAGTGTCTCATCGAAATCCCTAAACTATTCCAATCCTATAACATGCCATCTATATCCGACTTAGCCCGATACAGTTAATATAGTTTTCAATTTCTCAATTCAATTACAATTAAAATCCACACCAATCACAAATTCACATATTAAGATGATAACACTCACCTCATATACTTACCATAACATTTAATCAAATCACAACAAGTAATAATTACTAAATTTGGATTATAAAAATACAAACCAGAATTTCCGGGTTACTCCTCGTCGACCTTTTCCATTTCCCTTCTTAATCGAAGTTTTTGACACAACGTTAGCTACGGAAATTAAACAATTAAAAATCATCAATACAACACAATTTCATATTGAATATTTTAAAATTTTATTCAACTTTTGCCTAAATTCCAATTTAACCCCTATTACTGAGACTAACTTTATTTCTTTAAAACTAATTTTATATTTTCATCCAATTTCCACTTTAGAATAAATTAAACTCTCTAATTTCACTTAAATTCTTAAATTTCAAAATTTTCACAATTTAGTTCCTATTATTCAAAACTTATAGTTTATCTTACAATTCAATCCCTTTTTTTAATTTCTAACTTAAAATTCTATCAATTTAGTCCCAAATACTTAAATTATTCAATATGAACATCATTTAAAAATCCATAAATTTCTAAAATTTCAACATAAATAAAGTAGTATTTTATGCTAGAATTTTAAAAACATAAAAATTTCAAGAAAAGGAATAAATTGGCTTACCAATTGAGTTTGAACCCTTGAAACCCTAATTTTCTCCTTTTTCTTTCTCTCTTTTTCCTTCTGTTTCGTTTCAATTCTTTGTTTCTTTATTTTTTTATTATATATTATTATATTATTATATTATATATTCTTAACTATTAAGTAAATATATTTATTATAAAATCTATCAAAATTTTTACATGTTTTTAATATTATGCCGCCTCAATTATGAACATTAACATAATTGCTCTTTTGGTCCCTTTAATTTTTCTCTAATCTATAATTTAACTTTCACTCTCTATTCAATTTAATCCTTACACCTAATTACCCATAATTCAAGTTAATTCACCTAACCAAAACTTAATTAACCACACAACTAGTTTCGTAAATATTTTAATAAATATTTACGAATTCATTTTACGAAAATGGAGACCCGAAAATACACTTTTCGATTACCAGTGACTATCGGATCGTTACATTATCCTTTGTGTCGGCATGTACCTAGGGTGTCTAAATAATAGTTATTTTGTAGTTAGATTGTAAATGAGGTTATAAGTTTAATTTTGGTTGGTTTTATACATATAAATATGTGTTTGTTTTTTAAGCCATATTATGGCATGGTAAATTGAACTAAATCTAGATAGGTGCATGTGAATTTAATTTTGTGTTTAAGTGCTCATGAACTAGGCAAATTGATTTGGATTTGGTATGTTTATAATTTGAATTAAAATGATGCTTTGATGATCTGTTTTAATGATATGAAATGCTTGAAATTTCTGTCAGTTTGATCTGTAAACTTGAGTAATGCTCCGTAACTCAGTTCCGGCGAGGGATACGGGTTGAGGGTGTTACATCGTAACACCTTAGATCTTGCATGTTATTGATACCATTGTTGCTGTCTATTTGTTGAGCCTTTCCTTTCCTACATGAATTGGATTTAAAAATTTCCATGGAATTGTTCGGAGAAGAAAAAGGGAATTGAAATTTGAATACCTTTGTTCTTTCTACGTGGGCACTTAGCTTTTATTTTCATTTTTAGTTTTTATCTTACTAGAGCCGTGTGAGCTAATATGCCTAATAAAATGAGTGGATTTTTGTGGTTTGGAGCCTTGTGTGTATGGAATTAGGTTAAATTATAGTTTTAGTCCCTTTTATTATGTCAAAATTTGAAATTTTAATGTATAGTTTTTAATTTGGTATGATATTATTAGTAAGTCTAAATTGATATCATCGTTGTTTACTATCGTTTTTTTATAAAGTTATCTTAAGCATTTTATTAAAATATAATTTTGTTATTGCTTAAAAATAATTAACTAAATTTTCAAGTGCTTTTGGTTGTGTGGCTGAATAAAAAAAAAAAATCATGTGTCTAATTATGAAAATTTCCCTTTATTATATTAAAAAAAAGGAGAGTAAAATCCATTTTATTTTCAGAACCTATATTGTCAAAAATTATTTTTTCTAAAATAATACTTAGCAATTAAAAACATTAATCCCTAAAACTCTAAACAATTGAAAACTTAATACCCTAAATTAAATTTTACTAAATCCTAATCAAACTTAAAACCCTAAACCTAGAGTCCTAGACCTCATTCAGATTCTGGCAATAGCATACTAGAAGATACAGAAATTTCCAAAACCCCAACTACTTAAAGCGATACTGCTCTCGACTTGGGTGCTGATTAGAGATGAGTGGAGCAGAAAAGGTTGTGTGCGTAACTGGAGCGTCTGGTTACGTAGCTTCGTGGCTCGTTAAGCTCTTATTACAACGCGGCTACACTGTTAAAGCCACTGTTCGTGACCCAAGTCTGTAATTTTCTCTTTTTCTTTTACAAGAAAAGAAATTTCCCTGCCCCTCCGTTTCAGTTTGACATCAAAATGGTATGTTTGAACATGCAACAGATGATCCAAAAAAGACACAGCACTTGCTTGCCCTTGATGGGGCTAAGGAAAGGCTTCATTTGTTGAAAGCAGAGTTGTTGGAGGAAGGATGCTTTGACTCTATAGTGGATGGATGCCATGGTGTTTTCCATACAGCCTCCCCTGTCATCTTTTCAGCTACCGACCCACAGGTCTATCCTTCCATTTGTAATGTCTTTGATTTTCTTTTGTATTGCACTTAGTTGAACCGCTAGGATGTGGGACTGGGAAGTGGGAACCTAGTTAAGGGGGCAAAAGACCACTAAGATTGTTCTCAAACTGTTGTGAGAAAGGATCAAAGGCTAAAAAATAGAAGCTAAATTTCACTTATATATACAATTTTGGGGGCAAGCATGCACATTTCAATTGCAGGCTAATTGAACTTTGGACTCCAACACAACTACGATAGATTTATGTTCTAATGATGATTAGTTATTGTATTGTAAGCTGTATGGTTGCACTATATGTGATTTGACCCTCTCTCGTAAGATAATGGCCAGGCCACTCTGTTTAACTTATTGTCATTGAATTTTGTGCAAACCGTTTTATCTTTTCCCATTTTCAGGCTGAAATAATTGATCCAGCAATTAAGGGTACGCTTAATGTTCTTAAATCATGCGCAAAAGTTCCGTCCATCAAGAGAGTTGTCATGACAGCTTCTGTCGCCTCAGTTCTGTACAATGGAAAACCTTTGACTCCCGATGTGGTGGTCGATGAGGCTTGGTTTTCAGATTCACGTTTTTGCAAGGAGAATAAGGTAACTTTTTATAATGTCTTGGAAATGAGTTTTTTTTTTTTTGTTGTTGTTGTTTATAGTGTCATAGCTAATATAGTAGCATATATGCTTCTCGAAAATCATGAGTGACCAGTAATCTCAGTTATACCCTCTTCTTTAATTAATCTATGTGTAGAAAATGTTAATGGAGGTGAGGTTTCTAAGTAAACTGCACTTTGATCAAAAGTCCTTGTAAATCATATGCTGTCAAAATTATGTCAAGTCTGATTTTTATCGCCTTTCATCTTAAGGGTTCTATATTTTATCTTTTCTCAACCTTATGTGCTACTGGAATAGGTTCTATATTTTATCTTTTCTCAACCTTATTTGCTACTGGAATAGGTTTAGTTTATGATAAATCAACATTTTCAGATGACTAAAGAAAGTATACATAGTGTCAATGTAATATTCCGAAAATTTTTATAGTAACATATATTATCTTTGATATTGTAAAATATGGAAATAAAGTGACAAAAAGAGAAATTTTGGAGTTATGACAACATTGGGAAGTATATTATGATATATTAATTCAAGAAAGGACTAAATGGAAAAAGTGAGAAAAGTTTTGTTGCCTAAGAGTAAATACTCAAAACTTGAGGGGTTAAAATGTAAATATAAAAAAGTTGAAGGACCAATAGTGAAAATATTTTAAGGGTGGAATGATATAGAAACTAAAGAAAATGAATGAATTAGGACCAAATTGAATAAGTAAAGAATTATGAGGGATTAAATCGTAATTTTACCAAATTATGTGATGATTTAAGGATAAAATTTTTAAAGATCACAAAGGAAAAAATGGTCAATTGGAAGAGAGAAAAATCTATAGAGTAATGATAATGTTGATGATATTTTATAATTATTTAATTAGATAAATATTATTTTATTAATATTTTAATGAGATATTTTATTATTATTTATTTAGTATATAAGGAAGGAAAGATGAAGAATTTTTATTATCTTTCCATGCATTTCACGTTAGAAGAGAAGAGAAGAAAGAAAGTTTTGCTTTTTTTACAATTTGGTCCTTTTACCAAAAAATTCACCATTTTCACCTAGCAATCTAAAGAATTTTCATAGCTACCAAGAGAGAAAAATGTTAAGGAGACTATGGGGAGTTAGAATATCAAGTTGGATTCAAGAAATAAAAGTTGGAGGAGAGAGAAAAATCAAGTTAAAGATTGGAATCAATATGACAAAGTAAGAACATCAAGATTTTAATATATTTTTAAGTTTAATATTATTGAAAAAGTATGGAAATGATGTTAATGTAAAGTTTTCTTATAAATGGTCCTATGTTCTTGATATGTTAGTGAAGAGAAAATAAGAGAAAGTGATTAGAAATAGTGTAGAGAAAGAAAATAAGGGTGTTATAAATATGGTAATTAATATCTTGCACTAAAATAGTTTTGGACAGCAGTAGTAGTTTAATTTTGAAAAATCACCAAAAATTGTGAAAATCAAATTATAAGATAAATAAAATATGAAATTAAATTTTATTGAGTTTAGTTTTTCATAGAAGAAGCAATGTAAGCAATGAAATTGTAAATTATGAGTTATAATAAATTTTGTGAGATAATGTCAGAATGATTTTGGGTTCCCCTGTTCTGAGTTTGGAAAATCATCAAAAATTGGAGAAAAATAATTAGGGGCTTAAATATACATGTTTAAATTCTTAATGAGTCTATTTTTAATAGAAATAAACGGGAACATCATTCAAATTCTGTACTAAGAGATAATTAATTTTTAGTAAAGAAAGGTAGAAACTGTCAAACAGTAGAACATAGTCAAATTTAAAGATTTTACTGTACTTATTGACTAAACTATAAATTCTGAAATTTTGATGGCTAAAAAATATTTGAGTCTAGTTTCTAAAACATCAAGTGGATCTTAGATTGGAATTCTGTAGTTAAAGATATAAATAATTTAGTGACTATGACTCAAATGGACAACTTTGAATAAAGTTATAAGTAAATAGTGAAATCATAGATAATGTTACTCATAAGCATGCAATATAAATTAAGGGTGTGGAATGGAAAGGAGGAGGAGTAAAATATATATGAATATTCAGCTAGCATGACTAATTTGCATGTTTTAAGCTCAGGGACTAAATTGAATAGAAGTAAAATTTTATGAATAATTTTGTAAAAATGTCAGAAATGTCCAAATTGTATGAAATGGATTAATTTATTATTTAAATTACAAAATTGAATGAAATTATTAATTTAGATTAAGATCGGGTGAAAACATGTTTTAGGGATTAAATTGAAAAGTGTTGAAATTATAGAAAATTCTGATATTTCATAGAATTAGTGGGCTTTTATCAATATATATAAGAATAATTAGGCTTGAAACAAGGATTAAATTACAAAAATTTTATTTTCTTGAGCTTAAAGATGAAATCATCATTAATTGAAAGTTTAGGAGTAAAATGGTAATTTTGTCTAGAGCATTAATTAAATTTATCAGAATATAAAATGAATGAAAATGATGATCAAATTTATTTATAAAGTTTCAGATGACTAAAATACGAGACTTGAACGTGGAAAAGAAAAGATATCGAATTAGTGAAATTATAAACACGAACAAGCAACGAGGTAAGTTCGTGCAACTTGAATTGAATTCTTGAATACTTGAATTGTATATTTATGTGACATGTATGAATTGAATGTTTAATGTATGATAATAGATGAAATGTTGATAATACTTAATAAAAAGAGAAATAAATCCCGGCTGGATGGAATGGAATTCGATGGATCACTGAAAAGGATTTGACGGTAAAAAGGATCTAACCCGGACTGGTGATCCTGGTATTAGCCCTCCCGAAGAATAAGTGTGAAAAGGATCTAACCCGAGGGTGATCTTGATATAAGCCCTCCCGAAGAATATGTGCGAAAATGATTTAACTCGAACCGATAATTTGAATTAAATGTGAGTCTAGATTTAGCCTGGACTGGTAATACAGATAAAGCGCTATAGAGTATTCGTTATTGCAGGTGATTTAGCCTGGATTGATAATCCCGACAATACTCTTTGAGCATATCTTATAGGGAATTTAGCCTGGACTGGTAATCCTGCTGTAAGAAATGAGGTTTGCGGGAGTGAGCTCTCTGAAAAGGACTTATGTATATATTTGTACAAATTGACGATTAATGAGATTGAATACTATAAGTGTACTACTGGAAATCCATCGAAATTCTAAGAAATTCAACAGGATAAATATAGAAAATGATAAGTACTTGAAATCATGAAATTAAAATCATGAAATAAGTAGCTGAAGTCATGAAATTAAATTTAAAATACATAGAAATGATAATTATTTGATATATTGAAATATGACATGGAAAATACATGTATGTGAAATTTGCCTGATAATTATGCATATTCAAGATTATGAACTGCTACTGGAATAAATATACACTAAACTCATGAAAATGATGGTATATGAAATATTGTTATAATGAATTGAATAATTTATATTTATGAAGAAACAAGAAGAGAATGATATGAGACTGTCTTTGATACTTTGATACAAGGAAAATTATGCATATTAAGATGAGTAATAAATTCAAGTGAGACATGTCGAAAAAATACGCTAACCAATGTTGTTGCTTGAAGTTTAGGCAAGTGCCAAATTACTGGTTGAATGGTAATATGTTTAACTATAAGGTGCATTGAAATGGTACGTGCTTAAATGAAAATATAATTGAGCTTATAAAAGAGTGGAAATGTTTCAGTTACGCAATTTCTTATGAAATGATTTGTTATGTGATACGGCCGTATGAATTCTGCACCTAGTTCGAAAATAAAAATTAATTACACGGTCTAGGCACACGGGCCTGTGAAGCCACACGACCTGGAGCGAGATAAGTCACATGGGCGTGTTGGCGAAACGGCCTGACCATATAGGCGTGTCTTCGAACCACATAAGCGTGCGACCTCTGTAGTTGAGAAAAATTTTAGTATTTTGCAAAAAATTCCCTATAATACCGATTTAATCCTAGTTGGTTCCTAATGTATGTTTTGGGCTTCGAGGGCCCAATAGAGGGACGTTATGATTATTTTCAAAATATAAATAATAAATAACTCAGAATTTTTGAAAATGTTCAGCAAACTCCGATAATGCCTCATACCCTATTCCGGCAACGGATACGGGTAGGGAGTGTTACAGTCAAAGTACTTACTTCTCGATCTTTGGTTTTTCCAGCTTTGGTACATGACCTCTAAAACTTTAGCTGAGGAAGCTGCTTGGAGGTTTGCAGAAGACAATATGATCAACTTGGTTGTACTTAATCCAGGATTCGTAATTGGTCCTCTTTTACAGCCAGCTCTAAATAGCACTTCAGAGATTATTCTAGCCCTCACAAAAGGTACTTTTTTTTTTTTTTAACCTATTGAGGATGATGTTCCTAAATATTCTTTCTTATTTTAATTGTTTGGAAGAGAAGTTATTCATTGTTTCATTTTTGTTCCAAAAACATTTTAAATCTTTTGAATTCAGGAGAATGTGCTACTCCTGGTTTTAGGTTTGTTGATGTTCGAGATGTTGCATATGCACATATTCAAGCATTTGAGATCCCTTCAGCTACTGGCAGATATTGCCTAGTCCAGAGACATGTACAGTTTCCAGAAATTCTGAAGACCTTGAATGAACTTTATCCTACTTTGGGCCTTAAAGAAAAGTAAGCAATTGGATTATCTTGCTATTTAGTATCACTCTTTGCAAAGTTGCCAAATGCAACTTATTATTCTTTCACTGGATTCTTGTGTTCCATTGTTGTTTCACTCGACTGTCCTCACTTGGTAGAATGGTAAGAGTCTGGGGTATTTGGATTATTTTAGTTGGCTCTGATGCAAAAACCGCTCAATCTAGGTCATAGGGAACTTTTAGATTGTACTCAATTGCAAAGCAATGGCGTGAAATTTACATGAATGAACTGTTGCCTGCATTTTAGAAGGTTAGAGGGCTAAAAAGAGTCTTATCATGTATTCATATGGATTAGAGTTGATATTGTTGGGAAGTTGTTTAGCAATAAAGTTCTTTAAGTGCAAATCAGTTCTTTTCTTTTTTCTATTAAACTTTTAATTGGATAGGATTATGATCACTCGTTCCACAGCAAGTAAAGTTTCAAAAGCCCCCATTGCATGCATGATTGAGACTTGAGATCTTACTTCTCTACCTAAAATTGTGATGTCTTGTTTAATTAACGACAGGTGTGAAGATCATGAGAAGCCTCTTGAGCGTGTTTTCCAGATATCCCAGGAGAAATCAAAAAGTTTGGGTCTCAGCTTCATTCCTTGGGAAGTGAGTCTGAGGGAAACTATTGAAAGCTTTAAGGAGAAAAGCTTCTTAAGCATCTGAAGAAGTGTTGGTTTTAGTGTTCCATCTCGTTTGGGTCTTGGTATTGATAATGTTAGGTTTGCTGTCTAAAAGTGAATAATTAATTATATTGACTATTAATATGGCAAATCAAATTGTTAAATGCTTTATTTAACTTATGAAAATAACGACATGTTGTAATAAAAGTAATATTTGCTTGAAGCATGGTAGAATAATTATATAAAAATAATAAATAATACAGATACTCCAAATAAAAACTCAGCTTCAGGTTGCTGCAAATAAAAATAATAGTAATAGAGAGATCTGAATGAGTTATCTGACTTTGGAGAAACAAAAATGGAATCTAAATGAAAGAGTTGTTTGATAACATTTACAGTAAAATTATTAAAGGAAAGGACTTTGTGCCTAAATCTATGGAGTAATGTAGACAGAAATGATTTTCTAAGATGCGAAATTTTTTGACGATTAATCAAAGCATCTAAAAGTGTAAAACCAACAAAATAGAAATGAGTAATTTTTATGGGACTTAAATCAAGTTTTCAAAACTTGGTGATATTAATTATGAAAATATTTAATATTTTTTTACGGGAATGTAGTCACTTTTAGATATCTTTTATATAAAAACCCCAAAAAGATTTAAAATGTTGGAAGATGAAAATTCTCGAAAAAATAATTTAATACACTTGCATAAATATTCATAATTATGGAAACAATCTGGACGTATGTGGTATAACTGACTTAGTTAATAATAATTTCAATCCTCAATTTATATCAAGTAGTTTAGGTTTCGTTACGGGCAAGACTTTGGTACGTTTTGGCTATTTCGGTGTGTTTTAACCTGTTTCGACCAATACTAGCTTATATCAATGCATAACGACTCGTACATTTGGTACAAAATTTTGAATTTTTTTTTTGTAGTAATCAAAGTATCCACCACCTATAACAGTGACTAATCCCTCACCACAGATGCTCTCCAAAAAAAAAAAAGTCAACTATAAAATGTGTTCAATTCCTATGAGGCGGGATCCAACCCCTGACCACATGGTTAAGGAATGACATGAAATTCTTTTTGATACTTTAAACTTAACTTTCTAGTTTTTGTTAAAACTTAATCAATTTTTTTATAGTTACATTTAAAATTAAAAATATAATTATCAAATTAAGTTATTAAACCTAATTAATAATTTTAAAGCTTATATTTGCATATAAATATATTTATGTGGATGCAATTGAGATATATTTACATTTATATTTAATATATAATTTAGTAAGAAATTAAAATTAGACAATAAATATACATGTAAAAAAAAATTAAAAATATCGATAAATTTGAAATGGTACATTAAAACACATAGGTATTGGTATGTATCAATATAAGGATTAGAACCGTGCACTCATCAATATGGTACTGACTAACTTGGATAAAAGTAGAGTTTATGACATATTTTGAGGCTAAAATTCATGTATTATGGTTACAAAACTTATTTTAGGATTTTGGGTAGTCTAACATTGTTACCAAATTACTAAAAATTTATTATAATGATTTCACAACATTATTTTCTCCGAGAATGACAAATAATCTCAAAGTGCAAAACATATGAAATTAACATAATTTGTTGTTAAGGAGGAAGTTTAGAAACAAATAATATCAACAAAGCACATTTGAATTGATCTCTTTATTGTAGATCAAGTGGCTAAAGACTTACAAAACAAAACTTTTAAAGAATAAGTATACAAAATGGGTCTTAGTTGTATTGATGGATGATATCTTATGGTAACGTTTCATTTGAGCTAAATTATCGTGTTTCTAATATAAAATTAACGTATTTTCTACTTTTTATTATTGTGTGCATGTAATTTATATGAAATTATTTAAAACAAGAAATCTTTATAAGATATTTTGTGATGGTGATGTGATATATATGTTACTTAAGGATATATTATATTGATTGTAATCAGGGGCGAAGCCAGAACAATTTTTTAGGGGAGCCGGATAAAATTTTAATTTTTTATAGTTTATATCTTTATAATTTGTAAAGGATTAAATCGAATTTTTATAATTTTAGGGGGACCAAAGTACAATTTTACCTTTACTAATTTAAAATTTGAAAAAAAATTTAAAGGCCAAAATAGTAATTTTACATTTTAAAGGGGGCCGGGGCCCATGTCAGCCCCCTGGCTTCGCCCCTGATTGTAATGTTGTAGTATATAGAATGGCATATCACGATGTGATATGTATGTTACTTAACTTGCATTTGTAATTCACCATAATTGAATATTATATTTTGTTACATGAGCTCTACATTTGTGCTATTAAAGATTATATTTTATCGCATTTGGTCAAGTAGAAAAATGTAAGATTTTAGCTCAAATATATGGCCTAATGAAGTTTCAAATCAAGTGGTCTAATTTAAAGTGGTTAATTTATTTACTTTAATAGAAATTAAATTTTATCTGTTAATTTGGTTATTTGATGGGTGTACCGAAATAAATGTTGATTATTATAAATTGATTCTATATCTACTTATTAGAGTTACACATAAAAAAACTAATAGAAAGTTTATAACCTCCATCATTAGGATATTTGTAACAAAAAGAAAAATGTCAAGAGGAAGAATTTGGTTTATTGTGCTGTTTTTCTTCGTGAAATCTAAATATCTAATGATGGACTTGAATTCCACATTAGGTAATTCTTTATATTCATGTAAATCATATTATTTTGAAGATTCTATAAGTATTGTTTATACAATCTTAAGTTTTAGTTTATATAATATAAAAAATTTCCAACATTCCGAATAATGTAATTATTAATGAGGTGGGTGTTGTACGAGTGGAGGACCTTGGTGATTATCTAGGCATGCTGCTGTTACATAAAAAAGTAACAACTAATACCTTTGATTTTGTGGTAGACAAAATCCGAAGTAAGCTTAACAGATGGGATGTAAGGAGACTATCAATGGCGGACAGAATTACATTGGTAAAATTGGTACTACTTGCTGTCCCAAATTATTTCATGAGCGCAATTTGTGTCCTTGTTTCAATTTGTAATGAAACTGAGAAAATTGCTCGTAATTTTATTTAGGGAACGGGGTCAAAAGTAAGGAGACAGACGTTTTTTTCACGGAGAGACTATTGTAGGTCGATTGATGTTGGGGGTCTCGATTTGAAAAATCTTGCTGATCAAAATAAATAATTTTTGTTGAAGTTGAGTTTTCAGTTGCTCACTAATACGGGTACTCTATGGGTTCAGATTTTGCGAAATAAATATAACATCCAAGGGGTTTTACCGTTGTCAATTGCAAGAAGCAATTGTTTATTCATCTAGAAATCTTTAATGGGAGTTTGGACTAAGGTTATTTATAATGTTTTTTGGTCTATAGGCGATGGCCAGCTCACCAATTTTTAGAACAATGTGTGGCTAAAACAAGTAGGTTGCCTTAGAAGATTTTATAGAGGGTTCGATCAGTCGGATGATACTTTGCATGTTTGAGATCTTGTTGATGGTAATGGCAATTGGGACTGGTACCCGTTGAGGAGTTTACTTCCTGATCATATTGATATACAGATAACAACTATTTTACCTCCTTCCCCTGCTGCAGGATCAGATCGTTTAATGTGGAAATAGATGGCGAAGGATGTTTTCTCCATGGCAGAAACCTATAGAAGTTTTCACCATAAAGATTTCAGAGAGTCTTCAAATATGTGGAAACTAATATGAAGGGCTAAAGTATTGCAAAGAGTTCGAGTTTTCATATGACTTTTCTGGCAGGAGAGGCTTCTCACTAATGGGGAGAGTAGAAGGAGACATATGACTAATGAGGGTCATTGTCCTAGATGTGGTGATGTGTTTGAATCCAGTCTTCATGTAATACGTGATTGTGATTTTTCTAGATCAGTCTGGATAGCTGTGGTGCCAAGTTTTGTCCATTCTGTTTTCTTCTCGATACCTGTTAAAGATTGGATCTTGTGGAATATGCAAAACAAAGGAAATTGTGGCAGCCAAGATATGGAATGGGAGACCTTATTTCCCGTAGTATGCTGGTTATTATGGAAAAATAGGAATATTTATGTATTGTTTTCAGAATCATAGTTATAAGTAGGAGCTGTTAGATACAGGTGTAATGTGGGATAGGGGTTATGCAATGTCATTTTCTAATCCATGTCAACCTAGTCGGTCAGCTACTACTAAGTTTTGGTCACCTTCGGATGGAGGATGGATTAAGCTTAACACAAATCGGGCGATGTCAATGAGTGGCTCGAATATGTCTATTGGTGGAGTTTTCAGAGGCCATTATGCGAATTGGTTATGTGGTTACTTTATGACAATCGGTAGGGATACAATTTTCAAGGTTGAGACTAGATTATGTGTAGCATGGGAAAAAAGCTTCCGACAAATAGAACTAGAGTATGATAACACACTTCTTGTTGAGCCCTTGGTCAATGGTGTGGCTAACAGCAAGTTGACGGAGTTGCAATTAATACATCAATGGCTAGGGCGTAGCTGGAAAGTACGAGTTCACCATGCTTGGAGGACTCAAAATGTTGCAGCTGACTGCATGGCTAAGTATGTGAACATGAGACCTACGAATTTACAATTGTTTGATGCACCTTCGGATTTTGTACAAAGAGTATTATTAGATAATAGTATTGTCTACATTGATGTAATTATTGAATAATAATGTAATTGTTTAAGAGAGTTGTCAGTTTTTATCCAATTTTTTTAAATTTTTTTAAAATATTAATATTCTCTTTAAATAGAGAACAAATAGCATAGGATAAGGAATATAATTATCTTTTTAATATGGTGGCATATTTATCAGGCAACATCGATTTTAACTTTTTTTTTTCTTTTCAAAATGACTGTTATAAAGAAAAAAGACTGAAGAAAAAAAAAGTTGACTTGTGGGTGTTGATTATACAATTTCAGATCTTCCGTTAGTTGATCATGATGATAATAATCCAATAGCATGCCGTGATAAAATTCAACATGGTTTGAAGAATTCAAGGCTCAGTTTCTTACTAGATGAGGTATATACACACATATAATAATCCAACAGCATGCGGTGATAAAATTCAACCCCATTAATTACGAAATTTGAGTTTTGATATTCAAATGGTTTACCATATATGATGAATTGTCATGAAATAATAGGTGCTAAATTGCTTATTTATTTTTTTAAAATATGTATGATTAAATTAAAATTAATTTTTTTTGGTATATTAAAACAAAAGGTTACATATAATGATTCATAAGGGAATTATCAATAGAATTATCTTCCTGCAAGATTACTCTAATCCTCAAAGGGGGATCCTCGAAAATATGCAAAGATTTGTCACTTGACAAGGCTAGTTTAGCCAAGGCATCAGTTACCCGATTAGTCTCTCTGGGAACATAAGTCAAGTACCAACTTTCCTCAAAAGCCAGAATTTGTTGAATCCTCTTTTTCAGTGAATTTTTTGAGCTACCAGACTTACTTTCACTGCTGATAATCACATTCTTAAGATTATCCGATCGGATTGTAACCTCATTATATCCTTGTTTTTAAAGAATAAGTAGTCCATCCAGTAAGCTTCATAATTCAGCAATCTCTATTGAACATTTCCCCAGAAAGCCGTTATAGCCCAGAATCCACTTCCCTTTGCTATTACGTATCACACCACCTGCAGCAGAGAAACCAGACACAGTGTAAACAACACTATCAATATTAAGAAAAACACACGTACTGGGTTATGACGAACTGAGAATTGTTTCGCTTGCAAATCCATCACTCCATTATGAGTATAGAGAAAGTGTTTCGCCCAGTTGTAGGAGACATTGATAATATCCTTCGAACTCATACTAATTCCTTGGAAAATAAACAACTTCCGATTCTTCCAGATGCACCGAATAATGATCCCAAAGAGGCAAACCCAAGATGAAACACTCGGCTTATTAGTAGAAAGGAGTTTCAGATTCGAAATAAGCCACTCTGAAGTATTACCAGAAAAGAAATTTCCAAGCTGATGATTAGGAATGATCTGCATCCAAATATCCTTCGTAAAAGAACAATCTCTAAGAATATGAAGGATATCCTCCGTAAAATGATTGCAGAGATGACACGACGCATCTTGCGCAATACCCCTCCTAACTCTCTCCGAGTTAGTTAAAAGCCTTTGTTTAAAGATTAACCAAATGAAATGTTTCACACGATGCGGCCTTAGAATTTTCCAAATCATGCTCCAACTCATCTCCTTCGGAAGCCAAGACTCCTCCTTCAACAAATAGTAGGCACTCTTAATAGAAAAGACTCCAGCCGTTGTTCTAGACGAAGTCAGGATATCAGATCCAGCTTGATCTAAAGGAGAAGGAATGCTAATGATGCGTTCAACCACTTCTTCAGGCATCCACAATCTAAAAAGGTCAAGATTCCAATCACCATTGGGTAAAATCATTTCACTAACTGTAGTCACAGAATCAATGTTTCCATGGTCCAAAACGTAATGTTTAAGGGGTCCCTTATTCGGAACCCAATTGTCCTCCCAACATCAGACTGTTTTACCATTACCAATAGACCAAATCATGTTACTACACAACAAAGGCCAAGCTTTGGCAACTGCTTTCCACATATAAGAACAACGACTCCTCATTAAAGAGTCCGTCATACTTTCACTCAGTCCATACTTAGCTCTAAGAACTTGGACCCACAGAGCCTCAGACTTAGTAATAAGGTTGTAGCCAATTTTTATCATGAAAGCTTTATTCTGATCCCCCAAACGACGAAAACCAAGACCTCCACGCATCTTCAGCTGACAGATATCATCCCAACCTACTAAGGCCATCTTTTTTTTACCTTCCTCAGCACCCCAAATGAATTGTCTTGCTAGTCCTTCAATAGAGTCACAAATTCCTTTAGGGACAAGAGTAGAGTGTATGAGATAACTAGGTATAGACAACAAAATTGACTGAGCTAAGGTAACCTTCCCGACGAAGGAAAGTTTCTTAGCATCCCAACTAGAAAGCCTACTACGAACTCTTTCCACCAAAAAACCCAAGGTACTCTTAGTAATTCTTCTATGAAGAAGTGAAACCCCGAGATAGTGGCCTAAATCGTTAACTTCTTGGAAACCTAGGATGTCCTTGATCTCATTTCTTAAAGGTATTTAAACCCTCGAAGGAAAGAACACATTCGTTTTCCTATCATTAACCTTGTGTCCAAAAATCTCACAGAAATTACTGAGAAAATTCTTAATGAGGCCACTATGCATGAAGTCAGCTTGACTAAAAATCACCAAATAGTCAGCAAAAAATAAGTTTGAAGACTCAGACCAGTACATGATAAATGAATGGGGCTCCACTCCCTAGCCGAGATACTTCTGTGAAATCTATGCCCCAACCATTCCATACAAAGTACAAAGAGATAAAGTGACAGAGGGTAGCCTTGTCGAATACCCCTAACTGGCCTGAACTTTTGAGTTAGCTCACCATTCCAAAGTACCTACATAGAGGATAACGAGATAGCATTCATAATGACTTTAATCAAATGAGAAGGAATACTTGCTGCGATGAGAGAAGCTTCAACAAAATCCCATCTGACCCTGTCGTAAGCCTTTTCCCGGTCAATCTTGATTGCCATTCATTGGAGACTCTTCTTAGTTCGCATGGACTGCAAGACTTTTTGAGCGATGATGACATTGTCAATAATACTTCGACCAGAAATGAAGCCTACTTATTCTTGGCCTATGATCTTCGGAAAGATGCTCTTGAATTTATTAATGATGACTTTCATAACCAACTTGTACAACACGGAGCAAAGGCTAATAAGCCGGAACTAGGAAAAGTTTTTTAGATTTTGAACTTTGGGGATTAACACTATAAGTGGGTTATTAAACTCCAGCTCGATGATGTCTCCATCAAAAACTTTCTTAACCCATTCACATACGGCCTCCCTAATGATATCCCACTGATTCTGGAAAAAAACAGCCTAAAAATGTAACACCCTTAACCCGTATCCATCGCCGGATTAGGGTTAAGAGGCATTACCGAATAAACAAAAACTTACAGATATATCATGATTTAATACAACCAATCAGATCTAATGTCCCTTTTATAGGTCAACGAGACCTTAATCATACTTTAGAATAGGGTCGGGACTAAACTGAACACATATGAAATTTTTTAGAAATTTAAAACTTTTTCAAAGTTACAGAGGTCACACGCCCGTGTGGGCAGGCCGTGTGCCTCCCACGGCATCAACACGCCCATGTGTCTAAGTTGTGTCAAAACAGGGCATACATACTGGCTTGTCCACACGGCTGTGGACAAGCCCGTGTGCCTCACCCGTGGTCGCTACTGACTTTACCACACGGCCAGTCACACGCCCGTGTGTCTAGCCCGTGGTCTATCCTGACTTGTTTTGAATTTCAACCACGAAGGACACGGTCGAGCCACAAGCCCGTGTGCTCAACCGTGTGGGCAAAAATAGGCCATTTTCAAGGCCAAATTGCCACCCACACTTGGGTCATTCCTACAAGCATAAACAAGCATATTTCTCAATACATGTAACATCCTGAAAAGGGCCTATGCATTTTCGGTTTAATTGTATGAAATGACATGTCTTATGTGTTATGAATGTGTTTTGAACATTTTTGGAAACTAGGAAATGTAAGGAAATGATTTAGAAATGATTCAAAAGAGGAAAGTAAACAGTTCGGGAAACTTGGAAATGTAAGGAAATGTTAAGTTTAAAGGAGGCAAAAGAAAATTTTTGGAAACTTGGAAATGTAAGGAAATGTCAAGTTTTAAAGTTTAAAAAGAGGAAACTAAGGCAAGGTGGCCTTAAGAAAATTAATAGGAGGAATTTGACACACAAACAGGCTTGTCAAAGTGGCTTGAAGGCACCACTTAAAAGCCCAGCAAAGTGACGCCACAAGCTTGTGTATTTGGGCCAGGGTTCGAGTCACTTGGGGAGCAAATAAAGGAGTTTTATTTTTGCTACAAGGAGCAGAGAGATGGACGGCTACAAGGCTTTTAAAAGAGGAGTTTTATTCTCTTTAAATTTCGGCTAAATAGGAGATAAATAATAGATTTACTTTAGATTATTTTCAAGAGATAAATAAGGGATTATTCTTTTAATAAAGTGATAATTAAAAGGATAAAGCTATCAAATAGAAGAGTGGTGGCCAAGTAAGGGATTCTGAGTAATAATTTCGGCTATAAGAGGAAAAAAATAGGGCTACTCATCAATTTTTCTTCCTCCTCTTCTCTCTGCCGAATTTCTTAGTGCTCTCCTCTCTTCTCTTCTTTTTCTTTTGTTAAACCAAATTCCTCTTCTCCCTAAGTCCACATTGCCGATTCTTTCTAAGTGCATATCCCTCTCTTTTCCATTCGGTTGAAGCCGAATACATAGGTGACTATAGCCATCTAGTCTCCAAGTCTTCATAGCCGAACCTTTAAAGGGCTACAAACAAAGGTGCAATCGATTTCTTCAGTAAGGTAAGATCAAGTTTGATTTCTATTCTTTCCTTTAAGGACTTGTCGAAACTTCAAAGGCTAATCCTTATTTTTATTCTTTGACCGAAATATTAAGGAGAGATTTCGGGATCTTTGCTAGTGTCGACTTTTAAGGGTGATAGTCCGAGATCTAGCCAACCAAGGTAAGTACATATTCGGCTAAGGCCTGGATTAGTATCTAGATATGTTCTTTAAATGTTCAAAAGCCGAAAACTAACCAAGTTAATTGATTCAATGATGGCCGATTAAAGGAAGGAATAGCACAAAGTTTTCGGGATTTGGTTAACAGTGAAATCGGCATCAAAGGTAAGTTTTAAGAATACAAATCCTACTAGGATTTGGTTTTATAGCCGAATAGGCTTTATGCTAATATATTAAGGTTGGCCGAATGTAGGGATTAAGATCTAGGGCAGTAGATCGGATTTTGAGACTTCAGTGAATTGCTAAGATAATCAGGTGTGTAATCCACACTAATTCTTAATATGTTTTATGGCAATATTTAATATGTGCATGTTTTTAAGAATGTAAATATGGCTAAGGTATCGTGTTACGGTACAGAGTACTCAGGTACGTTTCCTACTCATACTAGGATTACGAAATATGTTATATTTAACATGTGAAAAGTGACATGAATGTGAATTTTAAGTATGATATGCATGATATGAATAATATGGGGCATTCGAGTTATATGAGAAAGGGGAAGTGAATGTGGTGACTTCGGTCTCACTATCTGAATGTGGTGACTTCGGTCACATTATCTGAATGTGGTAACTTTAGTTACATTATCTGAATGTGGTGTCTCATGACACAATTATTTAATCTGGTGGCTATGCCACGAATTTTATATGGGCGATGAGCACGTCGACTGCAGCGACTGCCTTCGATAGAGTGTAGCGGAAGGAGGGTTGACTTAGTAGTCCCCACGGTGTGCAGGTTGGTACGGGGATGTGTAGCGGATGGCATCTAGGTATGGGTTCGGGATTGCATCATTATCTTGAATTATTATGTGAACATGATATGTATGGTATGCCTAAATCTATTAAACTTTAGTGTTGGTTACACATTGAGTCTGTTGACTCACCCCGTTGTGGGAACATGTTTCAGGTGATGAATAGTGATGGACCGGGACGGCAGAACTTGTGGTGGCCATGCTCAGCTTAAAGTTTTATTTAATTTGGACATTATATTTTATTTAAATACTCTGAAAATTTTATTTTGGGTTTTGTTTTATGTAATAAGGCCATAGTAATGACTTTTATTGTTGTTTTAATTACTATGTTACGAATTTATGTTAGTTAAAGATTAAGTCAATTCAATTTAAAATAAACTTTAAATATTTTGTCACCTGAAATAAATGGGTTTTTAATATAAAAATCAAATTGTTTTCAAATCGAGCCCAACCCACAAGCAAAGTATCTTCAAAACACACAGTTTTTCAAAGTAACAAAAGAATCTTGAACCGGTTTACATCGAGGAACATACCAGATCCGGTCCAGGCTCGTGGGCCGGGTATGGGGTGTTTCAATACAATTGGCAACCAAAAACACACCAAATGGTCACCAATTTATCCCATTCAATCTCATTTCTAAACATGCCAATTTACACGATCAATTCACATATAAATCCAAGCATAATTCATCCACAACTTCACTAAATCACTATGGCACTAACCCATCAATAAGCTTACTATTCATAAGGCCATTTCATTGCCATCAAGCCATATCAAAACATGCATCATATACCATATTCACTCATGCATATTACCAACATTTAACTAGCCAAATCACATGGCTATTTACATCTCAAATATATACCAAATGACTAGCTTATACATGCCATATTTAGTTATATACACGTTCAAAAGTACCAAAGTTGAGTTTGATAGTGTGGTGATGATCCTTGAAAATTCCTGAGCCTTTCGTAGCTTTGACGACCTATAAAACAGAGTAAACACACACATTGAGTATGCTTTCCAAAAGCTTAGTAAGCCATATACAAATAAACTTAGTATATAAGCATTAAAAACATAAAATCAATATGAGTTTACTAATAGTTCAATTGCATAGCCATAATTCTTCTTGGCACATTCACTAGCCATTCATCTTTCAATCTCATATATCACCATATACTTTATTGGATCATAGCTTGTCCATTCATGTAACACATTTATTTTCCCATATTCAAATACATAACTCATCTAGGTAAGTCTATGAATATACTTACCTTCTTATACACACAATGTGTACATGTCAAACATACCTGAAACAAAAATACAAATCATATAGTCGTTCGTTTCTCGGACTTACCCGTTGAACCGTTTGGAATCTAATAGGATACTCAAAATGCTCGGAATAGTCATACAATGCCAACATCCCAGACATGGTCTTACATATCGATGCCACTGTCCCAGACAGGGTCTTACACGAATCAATACAATGCCAATGTCCTAGACATGGTCTTACACGTAAATCTCATATCGATGCCAACGTCCCAGACGTGGTCTTATACGAAATCTCAAATCAATGCCAACATCCTAGACATGGTCTTACATGATATCACATATCGGACACCTATGTCATGACATATACTATCCTATCTATCTCTATGTTCAAACGAGACTTCACGGACTTTAACAACTTGTCGACTTATTCGAAATCTCAGATTTCACATACATTCCATCTCAAAGGATATTCATAGCAATTCAAATTTCATTTATACACAATTAGTTCAATGTAAATACATTTATTTATATATCGACTTACCTTGGATTCGGTTTAACAGAAACGAACTCGGCTATTCAATCACTTTCGATTTCCCTCGATCTAAGTCTGTTTTCTTCAGTTCTTGATCTATACATATTCAAATTTAATCCATTTATTCACTAATTCATTCAATTCAATCCAAATACACATATTTAGGGCAATTTACAAATTAGCCCTCACATTTTCACATTTGGACAATTTAGTCCCTATTTCACAAAATCACAAAATACACCAAATTTGCTTACACTCATGCTTGGACGAATATATATTATGATCATATCGATCCATACATTTCATTTATTTCACAATTTAGTCCCTCAAAATTTCATTTTCTTAATTTAATCCAAAATACTCAAATTCAACAAAACTCCAAAGATAAACTATGATAATCAAACACATATCCTTCATATTTCACGATCAAACATCACAAAACACATGAGTTCATCAAAGGCTCATCTAAAAAACATCATCAATTCTCAAAATTGAGACATGGGTTTCAAAGTATACAAAGCAACGATTACGAAACATAGAAATTATCAAAAACCGATTAAAAACATACCTTGAATTGAATCAAAAGCTAGTCGAATGCCCTAGCTCAATTTTCTTTCTTTTCCTTTCTTCAATTTCGTCACTTAAAAGATGATAATAGCCATCTATTATGTTTGTTTTATTTTAACATATATTATTAATCCATTTACCATATTAACCTTTTAATAATAATATAATCTAACACATGATAGTTGGTTAAAATGTCCATCCACTGTCCACTATCAATAAAAATAGGCTAATTGCCTTTTAAGGGCTTTACATTATAAAGACATCAACAATTTGATACTTTCACAATTAACTATCAAACTTTCATTTTATGCGATTAAATCCTTTTCTCAAATTAAGCACACAAACGAACAAATTAATTTACGGAACTTTAACACATGCTTAATCACATATCAAAGGCACAGAAAATAATATTAAAATATTTTACTGACTCAAATTTGTGGTCTCGAAACCACTGTTTCGACTAGGTTCTAAACCGGATTGTTACAGAAACCATCGCTGCCAGGGGATTTTAAGGTAGCCATATCAAAAAGAGTAACCCTTATCTCCTCAATCGTAACATTTTTCCCCAGAAAATCAACGTCTTCAGAGTTTAGGCCAGGAAAAGCACTAGGAGGCAAATTTCCTAATGAGCCTGGATTTTCCCCATAAAGCTTCTGGAAGAAATTAACCGCTTCAAATTTAAGCACCTCAGGATCAAAAATCCAATCCATATCAGCATTACGTAAAGCAGTGGTTTTATTAAAATTTCTCCTCTGAATAGTGCGTCTATAAAAGTAACTAATGTTGTGGTCCCCTAATTGTAACCACTCACATCTTGATTTTTGTTTCTAGAGCATCTCCTCATGGTGAAGAATGCTTTCAATCTCATCTTGAATCAAAATTTCCTGATGGCGAAGGGATTTAGACCTTGAAAGATCCACTGCACGTTGGATTTTGGAAAGCTTATACATTAACTGCCTCTTCTTTTGATTAATATGCCCATAAACACATTTATTCTAGTTTTTAAACTTGTCTGTGAAACCGGCAATCGCACTAGTCATGTTACTGTCAAAACTCCAGTTTTCTTTGACAAAGTCAGGAAAACTTTGATGATGCAACCAACCAGCTAAAAAACGGAATGGATAATTAGGGACAAATATATCTTCAGGACATAAATTAAAGAGGAGAGGACGGTGATCAGACTTGATTCTATGCAAATGAGACAGTAAATAATTGGGAAAAGCTTCCAAAAAAATATCGTTACCCATAGCCCTATGAAGTCTTTCTGAGAAATTACCACGGTGCCACGTAAGAGGAGGGCATTGGAAGCCCAAATCATGCAAATGAGCTTTATCCATAAATTCGCCAAAAGACTGACATCTATGACCTTTGACATGACCTTTTTTTTTTGTCATCTGAAGAGAGAATGGCGCTAAAGTCACCAATGGCCATCCAAGAGTCATCCCCGAGCGGAACTGAACGGCTAAGATCATTCCATAGAACCTTCCTTTTTGTTTTATCAGGGCTCCCATACACAAAAGCAACAAAGATTGGCCTAGGGAACAAATCAGAACAGATACGAGTCAGAATGAATTGAGGGTGATTACCAACCACCTGTAGGTCAATCTAATTCTTCCATCTGATCTAGATACTTCCCAAGAAACCAACTACTTCTACTCGATGTGACTTATCCCAGCCCAGCTTTGCAATAATTAAATTAGCTTTGTTCCTGCTAATTCTCGGCTTAAGGAGGCTAATAATATCAGGCTTATGCTGATTACTATATTCATTGATAAACTGTAAAAGTAACATATTTTAGGCCCACATTTAGCATGCTTTTGGATGATTTAAGCCTTAAATTGTGTAATTTGGTGCTCTTAATACTTTGGTTTCATGTTTTATACCCAGGAGAGCACCAGAGGATGAAAAGAACGAAAAATGGGCCCAAAACGGAGTAAATGGGCCATATCACGAAACCCACATGGCCTGGGCCCAAGACCACACGACCGTGCCTCAATCAACAGCCTTGAACACGACCTGGCCATGACTTACACAGGCGTGTGCCATGGGCGTGTCCGTGCCGTAAGAAAGAAGAGTTTCACTCAGATTAGGATACCTAGGGGCAAAGAAACACATTCAGAAGCCTATATAAACACCCAAAGTATGACCTAAAACCAGGGAGGGGGGGAGGGGACCCAAGGCTTTAGTCAGGAGGCGTCCAGCTAGGCCAAAGAGGGTAGATTTGTGGAGATTTACTCGAAGATAGCCAGTTGATTCATCTCAAGAAGCCGAAATTATACTCAAGACGGAGGATCTCTCCTTCAATTCCTTCAGGGGGTTTTAGGGATTTCTTATGTTTTGTGTTATCTTTTCTTTTGAGATGTATTCTTTTATTATTATTATGAACTAAACCCTCAGATACCTGAGGGGGATGAAACCTAAGATGAATCTTGTTATCGTTTGCTGAACTATATGATAAATATTTGACTTGTTCTTAATTATGTGTTCTTAATTCTTGTGTTGATATTTTCGAGATATTAATTCAAGAGTGATGTGCTTAGGTGGAGGAGCAAAAGTCCCTGCCTAATAGTAGATCTAGCATAATTAAGCGGAGTTGATCGCACGTCTAGAGATAGGGTGACGAGATTTTGCCGGATTAGGGTGAAACCTAATAGGGGAGTCCATAGATCGAGTTAATGCAATTCTAGGGGTTTTAATTAGAAAGAGATTTCAATTAATCAACCTAGGGTTAGGGAATCTTACGGATCAAGTCAAGTGAATAAATCGTCTGGTTCAGAGTTAGATAACAAGTGAAGTCTAGGTGGATTCTTCCTTGGGTGTCGTCTTAATCAATTGGTCTTCTCTAAAGTTATTTTCCAAATTTCATTCTTCTTTGTCTTTGCATCTTTAGTTTAGTTGTTAGTTAATTTTAGATTAGATAAACAATTTCCTTAATTCTTAGGCTAGATAATAAAAAGAGAGTTAGTATTAGTACTTTTGGTTCCTTTGGGTTCGACATTCTGGTCTTGCCTAAACTATACTACTGTTCGATAGGTGTGCTTGCCTCAAATCGTTGTCATAGTTAGTTTCCAAGTTCGATCATTCTTTTTATAAATTTTAAGACTCTAACATTGCAATCACTCGTGAAAAGCCCGCATAAATTTATCCGACGCACAACCCTGTACATTCCAAGATAGAATAGACAAATTCATAGAAAAAATTTTAAAAATGGGTTAAGAAAACTTATCTTACTGACGATCAGAAGAAGAAAACTCCACTTTCTCTCCTTGATACTTCGACAAATCGATAGGAGAATTTCCATCAATTTCAGAAGCAATAAGTTCCACTGCCCTTTTCATAGATTCAGTAATTGAAACTCGGGCATTTTTAGAATTTTTGAATCGGTTTCCTAGACCTTTTAATGTTTTATTAAGTTTTAACCCTCCTTTGGAACCAGTCCCTTTAGCAATTTGATTCTTAAAATCCTCCTTAATCAAATTACTACCAGTCGAATTATTTCCAGTCTCCAAAGTCCTTTTATTATTAAACAGAATTGCCGAGTGATTTTTAGCTTCCAAGACACCTTCTTTAACCTCCACATTTACAAAGGAATTATCTTCAAAAGCCGGATTAAAATGCAACACGTGGTCTGCTTGGTTTTGAAGAGGAAATTTTGGTTCCAATTGTTTATGACCTGTGACAGAACCATTTTGTAGGTTTAAAATTAAAGAAGAGTTCGATTTAGAAGTACCTGTAATAAGTTGCTCGAAATTTTCTTCCACATTTGGTAAAGAGTTATGAAAGGCAGTTGGATCTTTAAATGGGTCTACTGTATGCTCATCCAAAATTTGGGCTTGCTTCTGTGAACCATCTCTTCTATGTCCATGACTAGGTTCCTTAGGCTGCCTTTGGTTGAGCGTTGAAGGCCGGTGAGGTGCAGTTGGCCTAAATAATTGCCACCCACCGCACTACTGTGCTGTTTGGTTCAGCAGCAAAGTTCAGTGGAAATCCATTTCTACCACACTGGTATGCTGAAACTCAACTGGGAGTGAAAGCAGCAATTGGAAAATCAGGTTGTAGTTGGTGTTTTTAACAGTCAAAACTACCCTTACTTTTATTTATTATTTTACTATTTTATCCTTGAAAGTTTAACTAATTTCTTTCCCAACCTTATTTGTTTTCAGATTTGGGAAAAAATCAGCCGTTTCTCCCCTCTTTCTTGCTTTCTCCCCTCTTTCTTTGTAACACCCCAAACCCGGCCCATGCGTTTTGACCGGATCTGGCATGTTATCAACACATAACATTAAATCAGATTTTGAAAACACAAGTTAAATTAATTAAATTTGAATAAAGGAGAGACTTTTTGAAAATAAACCTCTTTGTATTTTTATTATTAAGTATAAATAAACCTTATCATAAAATTCATAAGTTGCTTAACATTGAAAACGACTTAGTTGAATGAAAACTAGGGGCCTTATTACATAAATATTCTCGAAATAACCTTGAAATAAATTAAACCTAAAGAAATCTCAAAAGAAAATAACTTGTAGAAATAGAATTTGATGGCCCCTCGAGTCCTTCTCGGCTCCCATGTCCACGATCTACTGTTCATCTAGAAGAGTAGAGAAAAGGAAAGCGTGAGTCACAAAGACTCAGTGTATAAATCTCAAAAAACACATCGACCTGAGCCCACAAACACATTATGGGCCCTGGCCCAAACAGGAAGGCATCAATCATAATCACATAATAAATAATAAAGAATGAATAACCCAACCCATCCTAGGTTTCCATCCTCTACACACCAACCCGTACCAACCATCACACCTTGGGGATTTCTACAATCAACCCTCCATCCGCTACACACCAAAACGACAGCCGTACTACCTATTCCTATTAAGTAGGAATCATTAAACGTGGCATAGCCACTGATCACAGTGTGACCTAGCATTTATATTTGTGGGTTTTCTACCACCGATCACTGCGTGACCTATCATGCACTTCCCCTTCATCATATCAATATTCCATCCCATGCATACATACATAAAGAAAACATCATGCAGTCATACATATTTTTCGATACACATAGGGAGTTCTATGTTTACGTACCTGGCATCCTTGCCTAACCCTTTTAGGGTTCCATTCGACTGTTTATACAGCCTTATTCCGGCTTTTAGCCCATAACATACATAAATAGATTTACATACAGGTTTATTAGTAGTGTGTTAGAGATCTACACACCTGATTAATGTTGATACCGTTGCTAAACCGATCTACAACTTTGCTCAAAAAGCCGGAAGGATGTGAAACTAGGGCCTCTCCTATATTCGGCCATGGTTAGTGTTCTACCCAATTTTATGTATTTGAATAAACAACTCTTCTTACCTTAAAATCCCGAAATTGAAGACTAATGATTTTCGGCTTTTTGATCTAGTCGACCAAGCTTCCTTCAAATCCCGAAAACCATTAAATTATTAGCTTTTGGCTTTTGCTTTTCAAAAACCAGGAATAGATTATGAGAACTAAACAAAAATCGACTCTTACCTTAGCTTAGGAGATTCGGCTAGCACTAGAGAGAGGATTCAGCAATGCCAATGGAGGATTTAAATGCCGGAAGTATAGAATAATTTCTCAAATAGGATGAATAAAAGAAAAAGCGATGGATGCTTCGTTTTAGAGAAATCGGCACAAGGAAAAAGAAAGTGGGGAAAAGTTTCGGCTTTTGAAGAAATTGAAGAAATAAATTTGGAGAGGGAGAGGCTAGGGAATTTCGGCACCAAGGGAGAGGATTTTAGGGTTTTTTAATGTCAGAAACAAGGAGCTAGCCCCCCTATTTATAGATTTTTGACACCTACTGCTAAATACCGAAAACGCCCTTAAAATTTAAGCTAGAAGAGAGGAGAATTTCGGCACCCTCTATGCCATGCAGTAGCTGAATTTTACTCTCCTCTAGGTGGTGGATTTTCGGTCAACACTTCCTTTGAAGATAAGCTCCTAACTTTTCTCCTTTTTATCTATTATATTATCACTTAAAAATCCATATATATCTTCCTATTTTTAAGCCTTGTAGTCGTCCACCTCATTAATTCTAAATGTCGAAATTTAACTCATTTAAATTAAAAGATTTGGGCTTCATTAAACTTACATTTTTGGGCCCCTAAATCCCTTGTGAGTGGCGTCACCCTATCTTCATTTAAAGTGTCGAAATTGGCCTAAAAACATGGGCTCCTTGCGACCCAAAACTTGTTCCTTTTTAATTGTTAATGATGCCACCTTAAAATAATTTAATCTGGGCCTTTGCCTAATTCTAAGCCCAAATTTAGACCCCTATCACTTAAATTAACAAATTAATTCTATCCCTACACTAAATGCATAGGCCCATAATTTTAGGATGTTACAGTTCTACCCCCTTAAAGAAATTTCGTCCTCGAAATTTCCAACTAACTAGTAATCATACTACTTAAGTCTCACTACTATGCTTTCGCTGCGCACTCTAATTCTAAAGCCAAAATAAGCACTTAGTATACTATGGTAGGGTACGCACAGGTATTCGCATCTAGAGCGTCCTCGTCCCCTTGTACTCATTCTATCGATTCGCGTTTATCTGATTAGAAATTTTATGAACTATTAGTTTTCTTCCACTGTTTTAACCACGAACAGTCTTATGAATGATAGCTTTAAGAGTAATTCTTTCGAATTCGCATTCACCATACAGTCTCAAGTTCATATCCTCTAAGGAACACATACATTCAATCATGAACTCACGTTCATTACAAAAAAGTATTGTTGTTGTTGTTGTTTGTTGTTTTCACTACCCAGGGGTATTTTCGTAATTTTATCCTACAGGGGTATTTTCGTAATTTTTCAAAATAAGGTTCCTTGGTGATTTTTTCAAATAAGGGTATTTTGGTAATTTTGTATTCCCGGGGGTATTTTGATAATTTTAAAAATCAGGGGTATTTTGGTAATTTTGGAATTCGGGGGTATTTCAGTAATTTTGAAATTTAGGGGTATTTCGGTAATTATGAAATTGGGGGTATCTCGGTAATTTTGAAATTCAGGGGTATCTCGGTAATTTTGAAATTCAGGGGTATTTCGATAATTTTGAATCCGGGGGTATTTCGGTGATTTTGAAATCTGGGGGCATTTCGGTAACTTTACCAAACAAGGGTAATTTGGTAATTTCCTTTATAGTTGTGAACATTTTCAAATCAAGTGTTTTTTTTCGAAGTATACAAAACTTAGGGGTTTTTGTTTGCAAAATGGGGTAGTTGGTCCCTTTCGGGTTTTAATTATGGGTTCAGCCCATGAACAAGTTCTTATAGCTAGAGTGAACAGTCACTACGCACCAGGTAAGATTCTAGCGAAGAGGAGGTGAGTCACTTGGACTGCTTAAATACCAAGCTCTCCCTGAATCCGCTCCTAGACATGCATATGCCTGTTGCCACACCTTAGTCTTGCGACTTGTTTACAGGTTTTGTTTAGTGAAAATTAAGTCTTATGGAATTGAAGAGTTGTTTGTCTAAGCCTAGAGTCCATCAAGTTCTAATCTAGATAGTCTGCGTCCCATAAAGCCCATTAAGCCCACATTTATATCTTAATCAGGAGTTCAGAATACTTACCTGGGTGGATTGGGTGCCGGTAGACTCGAAGGCCATATCTTCAAACCAAAATCTTAAATTTTTTTTTCTAAAACACTTCTAGACCCATTTTACCGCTCGAGTTTTGAACTGGGCTCTGATACCAAAATGTAACACCCCAAACCCGGCCCATGCGTTTCGACCGGATCTGGCATGTTATCGACACATAATATTAAATCGGATTTTGAAAACACAAGTTAAATTAATTAAATTTGAATAAATGAGAGACTTTTTGAAAATAAACCTCTTTGTATTTTTATTATTAAGTATAAATAAACCTTATCATAAAATTCATAAGTTGCTTAACATTGAAAACGACTTAGTTGAATGAAAACTAGGGGCCTTATTACATAAATATTCTCGAAATAACCTTGAAATAAATTAAACCTAAAGAAATCTCAAAAGAAAATAACTTGTAGAAATAGAATTTGATGGCCCCTCGAGTCCGTCTAGGCTCCCATGTCCACGATCTACTGTTCATCTAGAAGAGTAGAGAAAAGGAAAGCGTGAGTCACAAAGACTCAGTGTATAAATCTCAAAACACACATCGACCTGAGCCCACAAACACATTATGGGCCCTGGCCCATACAGGAAGGCATCAATCATAATCACATAATAAATAATAAAGAATGAATAACCCAACCCATCCTAGGTTTCCATCCTCTACACACCAACCCGTACCAACCATCACACCTTGGGGATTTCTACAATCAACCCTCCATCTGCTACACACCAAAACGACAGCCGTACTGCCTATTCCTATTAAGTAGGAATCATTAAACGTGGCATAGCCACCGATCACAATGTGACCTAGCATTTATATTTGTGGGTTTTCTACCACCGATCACTGCGTGACCTATCATGCACTTCCCCTTCATCATATCAATATCCCATCCCATGCATACATACATAAAGAAAACATCATGCAGTCATACATATTTTTCGATACACATAGGGAGTTCTATGTTTACGTACCTGGCATCCTTGCCTAACCCTTTTAGGGTTCCATTCGACTGTTTATACAGCTTTATTCCGGCTTTTAGCCCATAACATACATAAATAGATTTACATACAGGTTTATTAGTAGTGTGTTAGAGATCTACACACCTGATTAATGTTGATACCCTTGCTAAACCGATCTACAACTTTGCTCAAAAAGCCGGAAGGATGTAAAACTAGGGCCTCTCCTATATTCGGCCATGGTTAGTGTTCTACCCAATTTTATGTATTTGAATAAACAACTCTTCTTACCTTAAAATCTCGAAATTGGAGACTAATGATTTTCGGCTTTTTGATCTAGTCGACCAAGCTTCCTTCAAATCCCGAAAACCATTAAACTATTAGCTTTCGGCTTTTGCTTTTCAAAAACCGGGAATAGATTATGAGAACTAAACAAAAATCAACTCTTACCTTAGCTTAGGAGATTCAGCTAGCACTAGAGAGAGGATTCGGCAATGCCAATGGAAGATTTAAATGCCGGAAGTATAGAATAATTTCTCAAATAGGATGAATAAAAGAAAAAGCGATGGATGCTTCGGCTTTTTAGAGAAATCGGCACAAGGGAAAAGAAAGTGGGGAAAAGTTTCGGCTTTTGAAGAAATTGAAGAAATAAATTTGGAGAGGGAGAGGCTAGGGAATTTCGGCACCAAGGGAGAGGATTTTAGGGTTTTTCAATGTCAGAAACAAGGAGCTAGCCCCCCTATTTATAGATTTTTGACACCTACTGCTAAATACCGAAAACGCCCTTAAAATTTAAGCTAGAAGAGAGGAGAATTTCGGCACCCTCTATGCCATGCAGTAGCTGAATTTTACACTCCTCTAGGTGGTGGATTTTCGGCCAACACTTCCTTTGAAGATAAGCTCCTAACTTTTCTCCTTTTTATCTATGATATTATCACTTAAAAATCCATATAAATCTTCCTATTTTTAAGCCTTGTAGTCGTCCACCTCATTAATTCTAAATGCCGAAATTTAACTCATTTAAATTAAAAGATTTGGGCTTCATTAAACTTACATTTTTGGGCCCCTAAATCCCTTGTGAGTGGCGTCACCCTATCTTCATTTAAATTGCCGAAATGGCCTAAAAACATGGGCTCCTTGCGACCCAAAACTTGTTCCTTTTTAATTGTTAATGATGCCACCTCAAAATAATTTAATCTGGGCCTTTGCCTAATTCTAAGCCCAAATTTAGACCTCTATCACTTAAATTAACAAATTAATTCTATCCCTACACTAAATGCATAGGCCCATAATTTTAGGATGTTACATTCTTGCTTTGGGAAAAAAACGTATGGTATGGCTCTGTGTGTGCTTTGCGCATGCTTATACTCGATTTTTAATGATATTGGAATTCGGAGTTTCTGATTCTGGTTCCCTTTTTTCCAGCAGAACGCAACTTGCAGTGCATCAGGACAAACTACTGTCAATCGGCTGACTGGTTCTCTATACAGATTCAGAGTACAATTTTGGAGGCTGAATTTCAACAGGTAAGATGTTATGCATATTTTGATTGCTCTCATTTTATTCAATAATTATTAAAAATTTGTATTTTATTCTTTAAATTCCATGCCATTGCGATACAAGAGAATCAAAACCAAATCTGTGCTTACTGAATGAACTTTACCCTGTTCTTAATGACGAAAAGGCAAAGGTTGTCTGTTCCTTTAGTGTTTGCCATTAATCGGCTTGATTGTTTTTTTTCCATTTACTTCCAGAATATAACCATATTTTTTTTTCTACGTTTTCCATTAATCGTCTTGTAACACCCCAAACCCGGCCCACGAGCCTCGACGATTGCTTCACCTAAATGAACACCAATGTTCGGCACCCTGAATGATGTTAAGGATTTTGGCTCCCAAAAGATTCAGCTAGGCTCCCTTGAAGAAAGAACTCACTTCCAGCACCACAAGAAAGGCTAGATTGCATGAGAAAAAAAAGGAGAGAATGGGGCTAAGGGTATTCGGTTTGAGCAACTAGAAGAAAAGGGAAATGAAGAAGATGTCTATAGGGGTTTCGGTTTGAACAACAAGGGGAAGAGATGAAAAGGGAGTGTGTTAGCCGAAAATACTCCCTAAAACACTTTCCAAAACCAAAACTCAAGCCTTTGCTTTCTCTCTTTTTCGGCCAAGAACAAAATGGCAAGAAAAGAAAAGAAATTAAAGAATTTCGGCCATGCTCCCCTTGCTAATCTTCAAAACCGCCCATGAAGGTCCCTAGGAGCTCAAAATTCGGCCATGCACCCCTTTTTGTGATAATTTCTATCACCAAAAACAAAACATTATTGTTTAACAATTTTCCCCATCTCTATTTGAAATAAAATAAAATAATTTATTGTTTATTAAACTTCCCATCACCAACCCATCTTCCAACAATAAATAAAATAAAAAATAAAATAATTCCCATACTTCCACCAGCTTTTGAAAACAAAAAGAATGACTTGTTGCATCTATAAGGGAGCCTTGCGCAAGCCACTAAGCTTCTCACGCCGGTCAAAAAAAAAAAAAAGAAATACCCATGCTGCTGCTCATGGGTTTCGAACCCCAGACCAGCTGGAGACTCCCCACGCCTCCAGCCACTTTGCCACTGCTCCTTTCGTGACATAAACCAGTCACACTTTCTTTTAAGCTCTCCCTCGCTAGCTCTCTTTCACCTTAACACCAAAGCAAAAAAATAAAAACACCCATGCGCTTCTATCAGGACTCGAACGCGGGACCTCGTGCCGCAGCCACCTAACACGCCCCATGCCACTTTACCACCTGGACTTTCATGTCCATCAATGCTCCCAAATTTCTTTTAAAGCCTTCTTAGCCCCCTTCCTTTTTAACGCCAAGACAAAATAAAACGCCCTTGCGTCCAAGGTGACTCGAACCTGAGTCCAAACGCCCCCAGGCCCTTAAGTGGCGCTCCTAAGCCACTTTGCCAGGCCGACTTTCATGCCATAACCTCGCCGAAAATATTTTTAAAGCCTCCTTCACCCAGCTCCTTTAATGCCAAAAATAAAAACTTCCCAAAGCGATTCCTGGGGTTCGAACCCCTGCCTTGCCGCACCATTCAACTCCCAAGTAGTGTCCCAACCATCTTGCCACTTGGTTTCTCATGTCACTACCTTACCAAAAATTTCCCTTAACCCTCATCTCACCTAGCTTCCTCCCCTTAGGCACAAAAAGAAATTTTCAGCCTTAGGTCAGACCTAGCCCGGGGTTATGACTAGACCCTAAAACATATCAAACAACCAACATATGCATTTCTTCAGGCAACCACATGAAAATAAAATAAATCGTAAACAACCCCTAATTCGGGATGTTACAGTTCTACCCCCCTTAAAAATAATTTCGTCCTCGAAATTACCTGGATCAGAAGAGTTGGGGGTATTGCTGCCGCATCACATCCTCGGGTTCCCATGTGGCCTATTCCGTACCATGGTTTCGCCATAACACCTTTACCAAAGGTACCGACTTCCTCCTTAGGACTTTGACATCTCGATCCAAAATCTGTACCGACTCCTCCTCAAAAGACAAGTCCGCGCTCACCTCAATATCCGCAATCGGCACGATGTGTGATGGATCTGATCGATAGCGCCTAAGCATTGACACATGGAAGACGTCATGAATCTGACTTAATTCTGCCGGCAACTCGAGCTGGTAAGCTACTGGTCCCACACGTTTCGACACTGTGTACAGCCCGATGAACCTAGAACTTAGCTTGCCCTTCTAGCCAAACCTCAGTATCTTCTTCCAAAGTGATACCTTCAAGAAGACCTTATCACCCACTGCATACTCCACATCTTTGCGCTTAAGATCAGCATAGGATTTCTGCCTGTCCGACGCCTCCTTCAGACGAGCCCGAATTACCCTCACCTTGTCTTCCGTCTCTGCCACCAACTCTGGACCCAACATCTGACGTTCACCCAGTTCTGTCCAACAGGTAGGAGTACGACATTTCCGACCATACAGAGCCTCATATGGTGCCATCTGAATACTCGCTTGATAACTGTTGTTATAAGCGAATTCTGCCAAGGGTAGGTACTCCTCCCAACTACCACGGAAGTCCAAAACACAGCCTCTTAACATATCTTCCAAAACCTGGATTACTCTCTCAGATTGTCCGTCAGACTGTGGATGAAAGGCCGTGCTGAAATTTAACTTCGTACCCAACGCCTGATGTAAGGCCTTCCAAAATCTCGACGTGAACCGGGGATCTCTATCTGAGATAATGGACACAGGTACTCCATGCAACCGCACTATCTCAGCTATATACAGCTTGGCTAACCTTTGAAGCGAGTAGTCAACCCTTACCGGTATGAAATGGGCCGATTTAGTTACCCGATCAACTATCACCCATATTGAGTCTTTCTTACTGGGCGTAAGGGGAAGCCCACTTACAAAATCCATCGTAATCCCCTCCCACTTCCACTGTGGGATCTTTACCGGCTGTAACAGCCCTGATGGCAACTGATGCTTAGCCTTAACTTGCTGGCATGTCAGACACTTGCCCACTAACTCGGTTACTTCCCGCTTAAGACCCGGCCACCAAAACTGCTCCCCTTAAATCCCGATACATCTTGCTGCCTCCAGGATGCATAGCGTACGGGCTGCTATGCGCTTCTTTAAGGATCCGCTGCCTCAAATCATCATCCTTAGGCATACATATTCTCCCCTGAAAATACAACACTCCATCACTACCCAAGCTGAAACCTTCGGCCTCACCACTCTGTACTTGCAACCTCCGAGTACTCAAAACTTCGTTGGTCAACTGCCTCTCTTTCACTTCATTGATCTAAGACGGTTTCACCCGCAATTCTGCTAGAAGACTCCCATCCTCATAGAGACTTAGGTGAGCAAACATTGCTCTCAATTCTGCCACCACTTTACGACTCAAAGCATCAGCGACTACATTAGCCTTGCCCGGATGGTATTCGATAGAGCAGTCGTAGTCCTTCAGCAATTCAATCCACCTCCGCTGCCTCAGATTTAAATCTTTTTGGGTCAAGAGGTACTTCAGACTTTTGTGATCCGAGTACACCACCGACTTCTCCCCATACAGATAGTGCCTCCAAATCTTCAAGGCAAAAACCACAGCAGCTAATTCCAAATCATGCGTCGGATAATTACCTTCGTGAGGCCTCAACTGCCGCGACGCATAAGCGACCACCTTCCCTTCTTGCATCAACACACACCCTAAACCAGTATGCGATGCATCACAATACACAGTGAATTCCTTTCCTGACTCAGGCTGAATCAAGACTGGTGCTTCTGTCAAAAACTTCTTTAGTTTGTCGAAACTCTCTTGCTGCTTCTCAGACCACACAAACGGAACTCTTTTTCTCAGCAACTTGGTCAACGGTGTTGCTATTAAGGAGAAATTTTCCACGAATCTTCTGTAATATCCTGCCAACCCCAGAAAACTCCGGATTTCCGTAACCGACTTTGGTGGTTTCCACTCCAATACTGCCTCAATCTTACTAGGATCCACCCTGATTCCCTTAGCAGAAACAACACGCCCTAAGAAAGTTACCTCCTTAAGCCAGAACTCACACTTGCTGAATTTGGCGTACAACTGTTTTTCCCTTAGTACTTGCAGAACCACCTGAAGGTGTGCGTCATGCTCTTCTTCAGACTTCGAGTACACCAAAATGTCGTCTATAAACACTACCACGAACCGATCTAGATAGGGTTGGAAAACCCGGTTCATCAGGTTCATAAATGCGGCTGGTGCATTCGTCAAACCAAAAGGCATTACCAGAAACTCGTAGTGCCCATACCAAACTCGTAGTGCCCATACCAGAAACTCGAAATGCCGTCTTATAGATATCAGCTTCCTTCACCTTGAGCTGATAATACCCCGATCTGAGGTCGATCTTAGAGAAAACCGATGCATCCTTGAGTTGATCGAACAAATCATCAATCCTGGGCAAAGGATACCTGTTCTTTATTGTCAGTTTGTTCAGCTGTCGGTAATCTATGCACATCCTCATTGTTCCATCCTTCTTCTTGACAAAAAGCACTGGAGCTCCCCAAGGCGATACACTCGGTCGGATGAATCCTTTATCTAACAACTCCTGGATCTGTGCCTTCAACTCCACTAATTCTTTCGGTGCCATCCGATACGGAGCTATAGATACTGGCGTGGTTCCGGGTAACAAATCTATACCAAACTCAACCTCACGATCAGGAGGTAGACCCGGGAGTTCTTTTGGAAACACATCAACATACTCTCTTACAGTCCGCACATCTCTCACAGCTGTATCCTTAGCTTCCAAGGCACGAACATGCACCACATATGCCTCACAACCCTTCCTAACCATCCTTTCCGCCTTCAATGCAGAAACCAAAATAGACAGGTAATCTCTCCTCTTACCTATCATCACTACCTCATCTCCTTTCACGGTCTTTAACACCATGCGCTTAGCTGCGCAATCTAGGCTAGCTTGATACTTTACTAGCCAATCCATCCCGAAAATCAGATCAAACTCCCTAAAAGGTAGTTCCATCAAGTCAGCCAAGAACACGACCCCTTGGAGTTTTAGGGGTACATCCCTATAGAGTTTACTTACTTCTACAGAGTGACCTAGAGGGCTTAACACAGTCATCTTCTTAGAAGTAAGCTCAAAGTCTAAGTTCAGAGTTTTCGCTACGCTACTAGCAATGTATGAGTGAGTCGAGCCAACATCAATCAAGGTGCTATAGGGTACTCCAAAGATCAAAAACATACCCGTTATGACGTCCGGTGCGTCGCCCTCCTCTTGACGCCTCGCAGCATAGACCAAACCAGGTTGCCTAGCATCAGTACCACCGGTACCTCCACTCGATGTCCCACGACCTCCGCTAGCACCATTACCTCCCCTTCCTGCACCACGACCTCTCGGTGGCTGCTGGTTATCCCTCCTATTCAGTGGACGTTCCTGACCCTCAGACCTTAGCCTAGCTGCCTTTTTCGGACAGTCCCTAACTCGATGTGTCATGGACCCACATTCGAAGTATCCCCGATTACCTTTCCAACACTCCTCCGTGTGAGACTTTCCATACCGAGCATACCGTGGCGGCCATTGAGTATTACCAGTAGCAGCAGCAGGCCTAGCAGCTTGATCTGACCCACCATACCTTGACCTCTTCTGCTGATTCCCAGAAAACCTCGAAGATCCGGAGCTCCTCTTATTCCAGCTCCTATCCTGATTCCGTCTAAAAAACTGTCTTACCCCTTCAGCAACTTTAGCCTTCTCTACTAGAACAGCAAACTCCCGCTCCTGTTGCGGAGCTATCATCATCCTCAGCTCATCCCGTAGCCCATCCTCGAATCTGACACAGCGTTCATACTCAGTACCCACGATACCACGAGCATACCTACTCAATCGGAGAAATTCAGCCTCATACTCTGCCACTGTCTTATTACCCTGAACCAGGTTCAAGAAAGCCTTTCGTTGCGTATCCACGTAGCTAGCTCCTATATATTTCCTTTGGTAGGCTGCCCTAAAGAATTCCCATGTGAGATCCTCCGCTATCGCTCTATCCTTTACGGTGAGCCACCACTGGTAGGACTCATCCCGAAGTAGAGAGATTATACCCTTCAGTTTTTCCTCAGCTAAAAAATCCAGGTCATCCATGCTCCTCTCAATTGATTCCAGCTAATACTCCGCCGTACTGGGGGGCACACCTGACACACCCCGGAATATCTCCGCCCCATTCGCTCGGAGTCGCTCAGGCACAGATTTCCGAGCTCCTGTACCTCTACTTGCCCCAGCCATCATCTCTAGAACTCGCAGCATAGCCTGCGATACTGACTCGCCCCCTGTCTTATCCTGTTGTCCAACACCAAAAGTTGGGGGTGGTGGTGGATGTGGTATCTCATTATCAGATCCCTGGCCCGACCTAACGGGTTCTGACACAGCCATCCTGCCTCTACCGCGTCCTCGACGGTCGCGTCCTCTAGAACTCATCTCTTATCGCGCGATCTGTCTTAAAAAGTTTTATGAGTTAGTCATTGTTCCACTGATTATCGGCGAAGAAATTTTATGAACGGAGTTTAAAAGTTGTTCTTTTGATCAAACAAGTTTCAAGTCTCCTATCCTAATTCAAAGATACACATTCACTTATTCCATCACCTTTTTGTCCAATTCCTATCCCGGGGGTATTTTCGTCATTTGCCCTACAGGGGTATTTTGGTAATAAACCGGGGTAAATTTGTAAGGTTTTCATAATTCCGAGATATTTCAAAAGTTGCAAAACTTTGAGGGTTCTTTTTGGAAATTTGTTTTCCAACTTGGCAGTGTTGCAAAAATTTTGAAAACCAGGGTTATTTTGGTAATTTTGTAAGTTAGGGGTTTTGGGCATGCTTGTAAAATAAGAAATATTTTGTTGAATTTGGGGGTAGCTTAGTAATTTTAGAAACCAGGGCATTTTTGTAATTTTACCACTAGGGGTATTTTTTTGAAATTTCCATGAATCAAAATTTTTCCGACCAATTTTTGTAAAAATAGTCCTCACAAGTTAAAGGGAAATTTTTAAGAGTTTTAAAACTAGAGTTTTTATAAAAATACGGCTAGTTCCCTTTCGGGTTTTAGTTATTGGGTTTAGCCTATGAACAAGTCCTCACGGTTAGGGTGAACCGAAGCTACGCACCAGGTAGGATTCCTGCGAAGAGGAGGTGAGTCGCTAGGACTGCTTAAAAACCAGGCTCTTCCGGATCCAATCCTAGACATGCGCACAAAGGTTACCACACCCTAACTCGGCGACTTAGTCATAGGTTTGTTTAATTAAGCAATTAAAGATCTTATGCGATTGTTGGGGTAAACTAGTCCTAGGGTTCACATACCTTTCATACTATCTACGTTCCATTTCTACCCCTTTACAGATAATAATTCACACAGAGGTTAGAAATACTTACCCGAGCGGATTGGTGCCGGAGACTCGATGTCATGTTGTTCAAAACCATTTTCGTAATATTTCACAGAGGCCTATCAAGAAAACATTTTTGGGCCTTGGGCCCCCACAGCCGAGTTTTGAACCGGGCTCTGATACCAAATATGTAACACCCCAAACCCGGCCCACGAGCCTCGACCGGATCTGGTATGTCACGGAGTAAAAACGTTTTGAAAGATTTAGATTAATAGTGGAAATCTGAAAATGTTGTTGAAGTTATAAAACGGTGTTTGCTAAAACTCAGATGGGTTGATTTGATAAACATGATTGAGTTGAAAACCTTTTTCCTTTGAAACCATTTGACCATTTCAATTTTTAGAACCATCAGAGTTATTGTTAACTTGGTAAATTTTGCTACCCGATGGTAACATCTTTGAAAACGCGTACGAGTACTTATTTTAAAAACGTTACTTTTAACCGATTGATTTAACAGTTTATAAGTTCATTAGCAATATAATAGAAGTAAAGTAAAAGCAACTACTTAAACATCCAAATAATAATTAGCGGCCATATTACAAACCAAATCAAAGATTTAGCAAATAGTAAACTTTAACGGTACGAAATAAAATTTCAAGTCCAAGGAACAAGCATGGCCGCCTCGAGTCCTCCCCGGCTCCATCTCCGCGATCTACTCACCTGCAAAATGATATGGGAAGGGGTGAGTCACCAAGACTCAGTGTATAAATCCCCAACCCGAAAATGCACCTCATACACAAGATATTAGTAAGACATGCAAATATGCAACCCAAGCTAGCCATCCATACTCCTTTTTCTACCCCGTGTGGTACCAAACCACTGGTGACCGAAGTCACAAATATCAAATGATGGGGCCAACCCATCGTGTGGTCAAAACCACTGGTGACAGTCCATAGAGATCATCTCCCTCCTCTCATCAATCCCACCATCATCATGCTCACATAACAAGTATCATGATCCCATATATCATGCATTTGTATATAGCATAGCATTTAACAGCATATGATGGCATACACAACATACATCATAGATCAAGTAATAGGGGACTTACCCGAAATCCAAGCTTATGCCCACAAGGCAAAGTTACTACATGAGAGGTTATATATATCATCATAATAACAGTCTATACTAATAAAGTGTGTAAGAGTTTACACACCTAATTAAACGTAAGTCTAAACGAATCCCGAACTACTCAATAACGAAAACCCAAAGAATTGATCTATCGCACTAGATCTCTCTGCCCTATATTCGGCCAACACCAAAGTTAATAACATAGGCTATTCGGCTAAAATAATGATCCCGAGGGATATGTCGTACTCGAAACACATTGGGCCGAAACTTACTATTGCTTACCAAACAATTCGAAATCCCGGAACTATGAAATGCTATGAGATCCTGAAACGCGGCTTTTCCTCCTACCCAAGCTGATTTGGTTCTCAACCAATCCCGAAGGCTCACAGAATCCGGCTATAGCCTTCCCTGCAATCGATTTTAACTTCCCTTAAAGATCAAAGGCCATTCGGCCAAAACCTAAAACTCAAGACCACAAGAGTTGGTCGCCCCTTACCTCGACGATTGCTTCACCTAAATGAACACCAATGTTCGGCACCCTGAATGATGTTAAGGATTTTGGCTCCCAAAAGATTCGGCTAGGCTCCCTTGAAGAAAGAACTCACTTCCAGCACCACAAGAAAGGCTAGATTGCGTGAGAAAAAAAAGGAGAGAATGGGGCTAAGGGTATTCGGTTTGAGCAACTAGAAGAAAAGGGAAATGAAGAAGATGTCTATAGGGGTTTCGGTTTGAACAACAAGGGGAAGAGATGAAAAGGGAGTGTTTTAGCTGAAAATACTCCCTAAAACGCTTTCCAAAACCAAAATTCAAGCCTTTGCTCTCTCTCTCTTTTTCGGCCAAGAACAAAATGGCAAGAAAAGAAAAGAAATTAAAAAATTTCGGCCATGCTCCCTTTGCTAATCTTCAAAACCGCCCATGAAGGTCCCTAGGAGCTCAAAATTCAGCCATGCACCCCTTTTTGTGATAATTTCTATCACCAAAAACAAAACATTATTGTTTAACAATTTTCCCCATCTCCATTTGAAATAAAATAAAATAATTTATTGTTTATTAAACTTCCCATCACCAACCCATCTTCCAAAAATAAATAAAATAAAAAATAAAATAATTCCCATACTTCCACCAGCTTTTGAAAACAAAAAGAATGACTTGTTGCATCACATCCTCGGGTTCCCATGTGGCCTCTTCTGTACCATGGTTTCGCCATAACACCTTTACCAAAGGTACCGACTTCCTCCTTAGGACTTTGACATCTCGATCCAAAATCTGTACCTGCTCCTCCTCAAAAGACAAGTCCGCGCTCACCTCAATATCCGCATTCGGCACGATGTGTGATGGATCTGATCGATAGCGCCTAAGCATTGACACATGGAAGACGTCATGAATCTGACTTAATTCTGCCGGCAACTCGAGCTGGTAAGCTACTGGTCCCACACGTTTCAACACTTGTACGGCCCGATGAACCTAGGGCTTAGCTTGCCCTTCCAGCCAAACCTCAGTATCTTCTTCCAAGGTGATACCTTCAAGAAGACCTTATCACCCACTGCATACTCCACATCTCTGCGCTTAAGATCAGCGTAGGATTTCTGCCTGTCCGACGCCTCCTTCAGACGAGCCCGAATTGCCCTCACCTTGTCTTCCGTCTCTGCCACCAACTCTGGACCCAACATCTGACGTTCACCCAGTTCTGTCCAACAGGTAGGAGTACGACATTTCCGACCATACAGCGCCTCATATGGTGCCATCTGAATACTCGCTTGATAACTGTTGTTATAAGCGCATTCTGCCAAGGGTAGGTACTCCTCCCAACTACCACGGAAGTCCAAAACACAGCCTCTTAACATATCTTCCAAAACCTAGATTACTCTCTCAGATTGTCCGTCAGACTGTGGATGAAAGGCCGTGCTGAAATTTAACTTCGTACCCAACGCCTGATGTAAGGCCTTCCAAAATCTCGACGTGAACCGGGGATCTCTATCTGAGATAATGGACACAGGTACTCCATGCAACCGTACTATCTCAGCTATATACACCTTGGCTAACCTTTGAAGCGAGTAGTCAACCCTTACCGGTATGAAATGGGCCGATTTAGTTACCCGATCAACTATCACCCATATTGAGTCTTTCTTACTGGGCGTAAGGGGAAGCCCACTTATAAAATCCATCGTAATCCCCTCCCACTTCCACTGTGGGATCTTTACCGGCTGTAACAGCCCTGATGGCAACTGATGCTTAGCCTTAACTTGCTGGCATGTCAGACACTTACCCACTAACTCGGTTACTTCCCGCTTAAGACCCGGCCACCAAAACTGCTCCCTTAAATCCCGATACATCTTGCTGCCTCCAGGATGCATAGCGTACGGGCTGCTATGCGCTTCTTTAAGGATTCGCTGCCTCAAATCATCATCCTTAGGCATACATATTCTCCCCTGAAAATACAACACTCCATCACTACCCAAGCTGACCTTTGGCCTCACCACTCTGTACTTGCAACCTCCGAGTACTCAAAACTTCGTCGGTCAACTGCCTCTCTTTCACTTCATTGATCCAAGACGGTTTCACCCACAATTCTGCCAGAAGACTCCCATCCTCATAGATACTTAGGTGAGCAAACATTGCTCTCAATTCTGCCACCACTTTACGACTCAAAGCATCAGAGACTACATTAGCCTTGCCCGGATGGTATTCGATAGAGCAGTCGTAGTCCTTCAGCAATTCAATCCACCTCCGCTGCCTCAGATTTAAATCTTTTTGGGTCAAGAGGTACTTCAGACTTTTGTGATCCGAGTACACCACCGACTTCTCCCCATACAGATAGTGCCTCCAAATCTTCAAGGCCAAAACCACAGCAGCTAATTCCAAATCATGCGTCGGATAATTACCTTCGTGAGGCCTCAACTGCCGCGACGCATAAGCGACCACCTTCCCTTCTTGCATCAACACACACCCTAAACCAGTATGCGATGCGTCACAGTACACAGTGAATTCCTTTCCTGACTCAGGCTGAATCAAGACTGGTGCTTCTGTCAAAAACTTCTTTAGTTTGTCGAAACTCTCTTGCTGCTTCTCAAACCACACAAACAGAACTCCTTTTCTCAGCAACTTGGTCAACGGTGTTGCTATTAAGGAGAAATTTTCCATGAATCTTCTGTAATATCCTGCCAACCCCAGAAAACTCCGGATTTTCGTAACCGACTTTGGTGGTTTCCACTCCAATACTGCCTCAATCTTACTAGGATCCACCCTGATTCCCTTAGCAGAAACAACACGCCCTAAGAAAGTTACCTCCTTAAGCCAGAACTCACACTTGCTGAATTTGGCGTACAACTGTTTTTCCCTTAGTACTTGCAGAACCACCTGAAGGTGTGCTTCATGCTCTTCTTCAGACTTCGAGTACACCAAAATGTCATCTATAAACACTACGACGAACCGATCCAGATAGGGTTAGAAAACCCGGTTCATCAGGTCCATAAATGCGGCTGGTGCATTCGTCAAACCAAAAGGCATTACCAGAAACTCGTAGTGCCCATACCAAACTCGTGGTGCCCATACCAGAAACTCGGAATGCCGTCTTATGGATATCAGCTTCATTCACCTTGAGCTGACTTCGGTCATTTGATATTTGTGACTTCGATCACCAGTGGTTAGGCACCACCAGTGGTTTGGTACCACACGGTGTAGAAAAAGGAGTATGGATGGCTAGCTTGGGTTGCATATTTGCATGTCTTACTAATATCTTGTGTATGAGGTGCATTTTCGGGTTGGGGATTTATACACTGAGTCTTGGTGACTCACCCCTTCCCATATCATTTTGCAAGTGAGTAGATCGCGGAGATGGAGCCGGGGAGGACTCGAGGCGGCCATGCTTGTTCCTTGACTTGAAATTTTATTTCGTACCGTTAAAGTTTACTATTTGCTAAATCTTTTATTTGGTTTGTAATATGGCCGCTAATTATTATTTGGATGTTTAAGTAGTTGCTTTTACTTTACTTCTATTATATTGCTAATGAACTTATAAACTGTTAAATCAATCGGTTAAAAGTAACGTTTTCAAAATAAGTACTCGTACGCGTTTTCAAAGATGTTACCATCGGGTAGCAAAATTTACCAAGTTAACAATAACTCTGATGGTTCTAAAAATTGAAATGGTCAAATGGTTTCAAAGGAAAAAGGTTTTCAACTCAATCATGTTTATCAAATCAACCCATCTGAGTTTTAGCAAACACCGTTTTATAACTTCAACAACATTTTCAGATTTCCACTGTTAATCTAAATCTTTCAAAACGTTTTTACTCCGTGACATACCAGATCCGGTTGAGGCTCGTGGGCCGGGTTTGGGGTGTTACATATTTGGTATCAAATCCCGATTCAAAACTCGGCTGTGGGGGCCCAAGGCCCAAAAATGTTTTCTTGATAGACCTCTGTGAAATATTACGAAAATGGTTTTGAACAACATGGCATCGAGTCTCCGGCACCAATCCGCTCGGATAAGTATTTCTAACCTCTGTGTGAATTATTATCTGTAAAGGGGTAGAAATGGAACGTAGATAGTATGAAAGGTATGTGAACCCTAGGACTAGTTTACCCCAACAATCGCATAAGATCTTTAATTGCTTAATTAAACAAACCTATGACTAAGTCGCCGAGTTAGGGTGTGGTAACCTTTGTGCGCATGTCTAGGATTGGATCCAGAAGAGCCTGGTTTTTAAGCAGTCCTAGCGACTCACCTCCTCTTTGCAGGAATCCTACCTGGTGCGTAGCTTCGGTTCACCCTAACCGTGAGGACTTGTTCATAAGCTAAACCCAATAACTAAAACCCGAAAGGGAACTAGCCGTATTTTTATAAAAACTCTAGTTTTAAAACTCTTAAAAATTTCCCTTTAACTTGTGAGGACTATTTTTACAAAAATTGGTCGAAAAAATTTTGATTCATGGAAATTTCAAAAAAATACCCCTAGTGGTAAAATTACAAAAATGCCCTGGTTTCTAAAATTACTAAGCTACCCCCAAATTCAACAAAATTTTTCTTATTTTACAAGCATGCCCAAAACCCCTAACTTACAAAATTACCAAAATAACCCTTGTTTTCAAAATTTTTGCAACACTGCCAAGTTGGAAAACAAATTTCCAAAAAGAACCCTCAAAGTTTTTCAACTTTTGAAATATCTCGGAATTATGAAAACCTTACAAATTTACCCTGGTTTATTACCAAAATACCCCTGTAGGGTAAATGACGAAAATACCCCCGGGATAGGAATTGGACAAAAAGGTGATGGAATAAGTGAATGTGTATCTTTGAATTAGGATAGGAGACTTGAAACTTGTTTGATCGAAAGAACAACTTTTAAACTCCGTTCATAAAATTTCTTTGCCGATAATCAGTGGAACAATGACTAACTCATAAAACTTTTTAAGACAGATCGCGCGATAAGAGATGAGTTCTAGAGGACGCGGCTGTCGAGGACGCGGTAGAGGCAGGATGGCTGTGTCAGAACCCGTTAGGTCGGGCCAGGGATCTGATAATGAGATACCACCTCCACCACCACCCCCAACTTTTGGTGTTGGACAACAGGATAAGACAGGGGGCGAGTCAGTATCGCAGGCTATGCTGCGAGTTCTAGAGATGATGGCTGGGGCAAGTAGAGGTACAGGAGCTCAGAAATCTGTGCCTGAGCGACTCCGAGCAAATGGGGCAGAGATATTCCGGGGTGTGTCAGGTGTGGCCCCCAGTACGGCGGAGTATTGGCTGGAATCAACTGAGAGGATCATGGATGACCTGGATTTTTCAACTGAGGAAAAACTGAAGGGTATAATCTCTCTACTTCGGGATGAGTCCTACCAGTGGTGGCTCACCGTAAGGGATGGAGCGATAGCAGAGGATCTCACATGGGAATTCTTTAGGGCAGCCTACCAAAGGAAATATATAGGAGCTAGCTACGTGGATGCACAACGAAAGGCTTTCTTGAACCTGGTTCAGGGTAATAAGACGGTGGCAGAGTATGAGGCTGAATTTCTTCGATTGAGTAGGTATGCTCGTGGTATCGTAGGTACTGAGTATGAACGCTGTGTCAGATTCGAGGATGGGCTGCGGGATGAGCTGAGGATGATGATAGCTCCGCAACAGGAGCGGGAGTTCGCTGTTCTAGTAGAGAAGGCTAAAGTTGCTGAAGGGGTAAGACAGTTTTTTAGACGGAATCAGGATAGGAGCTGGAATAAGAGGAGCTCCGAATCTTCGAGGTTTTCTGGGAATCAGCAGAAGAGGACAAGGTATGGTGGGTCAGATCAAGCTGCTAGGCCTGTTGCTGCTACTGCTAATACTCAATGGCTGCCACGGTGTGCTCGGTGTGGAAAGTCTCACACGGGGGAGTGTTGGAAAGGTAATCGGGGATGCTTCGAATGTGGGTCCGTGACACATCGAGTTAGGGACTGTCTGAAAAAGACAGCTAGGCTAAGGTCTGAGGGTTAGGAACGTCCACTGAATAGGAGGGATAACCAGCAGCCACCGAGAGGTCGTGGTGCAGGAAGGGGAGGTAATGGTGCTGGCAGAGGTCGTGGGACATCGAGTGGAGGTATCGGTGGTACTGAGGCTAGGCAACCTAGTTTGGTCTATGCTGCGAGGCGTCAAGAGGAGGGCGACGCAACGGACGTCATAACGGGTATGTTTTTGATCTTTGGAGTACCCTATAGCACCTTGATTGATGTTGGCTCGACTCACTCATACATTGCTAGTAGCGTAGCGAAAACTCTGAACTTAGACTTTGAGCTTACTTCTAAGAAGATGACTATGTTAAGCCTTCTAGGTCACTCTGTAGAAGTAAGTAAACTCTATAGGGATGTACCCCTAGAACTCCAAGGGGTCGTGTTCTTGGCTGACTTGATGGAACTACCTTTTAGGGAGTTCGATCTGATTCTCGGGATGGATTGGCTAGTAAAGTATTAAGCTAGCCTAGATTGCGCAGCTAAGCGCATGGTGTTAAAGACCGTGAAAGGAGATGAGGTAGTGATGATAGGTAAGAGGAGAGATTATGTAACACCCCCTACCCGTATTCGTTGTCAGAATAAGGTACGAGGCATTACCAGAATTTACGTTTTTTTTTTAAAAACCGAGACCATTCCAATTCAACATATTTTCAAGATAATTCATGCATATTTATAAGATAACTTAAACACATAAGCCATACCAATGGCTGACCTTACATTCATTTCATATTAACATCTATTTTATTAGCTTATACATGCCATTCATTTCCAAACTAAAGTTTCTTTAAATACCGAAATATTGGGGTTGATAGTGTGATGAGTCTCCCACCGATCCGACCTCCGAGCTCTTAACACTACAAAACAGGGAAAAAGAAAATAGGGTAAGCACTTTGTGCTTAGTAAGCCTATGTAACAAGAATTATACTTACCTAGTAATTTCAATACAAGCGATAAACATTCATATACTCATTCAATGCATTATTACCCTAACATTTACAAGCTCAACGTTCAAGTCAGTCCAATAATTTCCATGTATCAATAATATATATTATGATTGATGAGCTCATCAATACCATAATTTCCATATTTTTTTTTTCTATTTATCCCATTGAATTACTCGGAATTTCGATGGATTTTCAGAGGTACACTTTAGTGTACAAATTCGGGTCCGTCAATTCATATTCATGTGCGCACATTTCCATTTCAGAGAGCACACTCCCGCGAACCTCATCCTTACAGCGGGATTACCAGTCCAGGCTAAATCCCCTGTAATATAAACTCACAGAGTATTGTCGGGATTACCAGTCCAGGCTAAATCCCCTGCAACGACAATTACTCTAATGAGCTTGGATCTGAATTACAAGTCCAGGCTAAATTTAGACCCTAATTCGGATTACCCGTCCGGGCTAAATCCATTTTCCACATATTCTTCAGGAGGGCTATATCAGGATAGGATCACCCGTCCGGGCTAGATCCTTTTTACCGTCAATTCCTTTTCAGAGATCCATCGAATTTTCCTTTCATTCAACCGGGATTTCTTTCCTTTTTTATCAAATATATCAATGTATCATCAATCTTCATACAATGAATATTCAAATTATATCCACATCAATAACATACATTTCAAGCATCTAAGAATATAATTCAAGTTACATGAACTTACCTCGTTATCAGTTCGTTTACAAAATCTACTAATCCGGAACTTTTTCCTTTCCTCGATCTAGCTTCGTATTTGAGTTTTCCGGATCTAAATAAATAAATTCAATCATCAATTCAATACATTTCATGTTCACATCTAGCATTTTCTATAATTCTATTATTATTTTTAGTTTATTCAAAGCTGTCTACTTGAGTCATAGTCACTAAATTATTTATTTCTCGAGCTACAGAGCTCCAAATGAGGAACCGTTAATTTTCTATGAAACTAGATTCACATGTCTTCATACCATAAAATTTCCAGAATTTTTGGCCTAGCCAATTAGTACAGTTTATTCATCAAAGTCACTCCTGTTCTGCTGTCTGGCAGTTCTGACCCTTCTTCACTAAAAATTAATTATCTCTTTATACAAGATTCAGATGATGTTCTCGTTTATTTCTATTGAAACTAGACTCATTTAGAATTCTAAACATATAAACTTAATCCCCTAATTATTTTTATCCAATTTTTGATGATTTTCTAAAGTTAAAACAGGGGAACCCGAATTCATTCTGAACCAGTCTTACAAAAATCTAAATATCTCAAAATACAGAACTTATTTTCTTTCCTTGTTTCTTTCATATGAAAATAGACTCAATAAGCTTTAATTTCATATCTCACTCAACTTCTAATTCCACTTCTACGAGTTTTGGTGAATTATCAAACTTACTTTACTGCTGCTGTCCCAAAACTGTTTTCTTATAGCTTGTTTTACAATTAAGTCCTTTATCCAATTCTAACTTCAAATTCTTTCAATTAAACCACTAATTCATCATTTTATTCATCATAAACTATATTCAAAAACTCTAAAACTTCAAAGACTTCAACTTAAATTCATCAAAACTTTGTTCTAAAACTTATAAAGCATCAAAATTAAAAGAAAAGGACTAAATTAACTTACCAAATTAAACTCCAAGCTTTAAAAACTCTATTATCCCTTTTCTTTCTTTCTCCCCTATTTCTTCTCTGTTTCGTCTTGGGTTTTCTGTTTTCTTCTCTGTTTCTTTCTTTCTTTTTCTCTTTTTAACCTTATTATATAATATTATATTATATTAACATAAAATAATAATATATTTTATCACACACAAAAAAAATCTATACTTATGCCGCCTCATCAATTAAAATTGGCATAATTGCCTTTTTGGTCCTTCATAATTTCTTTTAATCTATAATTCAACTTTTACTTTCATTTCAATTTAGTCCTTTTTATTTAATTACCTACCCAAATGTTAAAATTTTCTAACGAAATTTTAATACCACATTACTAACATTTTATAAATATTTATAAAAGTATTTCCTATCATATAAATATTCATGCAAAAATATTAAAATAAATTTCTCTTTAAATCAGATTTATGGTTACGAAACCATTGTTCCGATAACCTTGAATTTAGGCCATTACAACTCTCCTCCCTTTTTAAGGATTTTCGTCCTCGAAAATCTTACCAGTAAAGAGGTTTGGATATTGTTTCCTCATTGCCTCCTCCGGTTCCCATGTCGCTTCCTCAATCCCGTGCTTTTGCCACAATACTTTCACCAAATTTATTTTTTTATTTCTAAGCTCCTTTGTTTCCCGTGCCAATATCTTGACCGGTTCTTCATTGTAAGTCATATCCGGCTGAATCTCCACTTCTGTCGGAGAAATAACATGTGAAGGATCTGACCGATATCGTCGTAGCATAGACACATGAAAAACATTATGGATTCTATCAAGTTCTGGTGGTAATGCCAACCGATAAGCGACCGGTCCAATTCTTTCTATGATCTCATATGGCCCGATAAAGCTTGGACTCAATTTACCCTTTCGACCAAACCGGAGAACTTTCTTCCAAGGAGACACTTTCAGGAATACCTTGTCACCAACCTGAAATTCAATCTCTTTTCGTTTAAGATCGGCATATGATTTTTGGCGATCGGAAGCAGCTTTTAAACTATCCCGAATAACCTTTACTTTTTCTTCTGTTTCCTGGATCAAATCAACCCCGTGTATTTTCTTTTCACTGAGCTCTGTCCAGTATAATGGTGTTCTACACTTTCTACCATACAAAGCTTCATACGGAGCCATTTTAATACTGGACTGATAACTGTTATTATAAGCAAATTCAATCAAAGGTAGATACCTCTCCCAATTACCTTCAAACTCTAGTATACAACATCGGAGCATATCTTCCAATACTTGAATTACACGCTCAGATTGGCCATCTGTCTGAGGATGAAATGCAGTACTGAAATACAACTGAGTACCCAAAGCTTCTTGCAATTTATCCCAGAAACGAGACGTAAATCGGGAATCTCTATCTGATATAATGGAGACAGGCACTCCATGTAGCCTGACAATCTCAGATATGTATAATTCAGCCAGTTTATCTAAAGAATAATCCATACGTACCGAAATAAAGTGTGCTGACTTTGTCAATCGGTCAACAATCACCCAAATAGCATCTTTTTTCCTCGAAGACGATGGTAACCCCGATACAAAATCCATAGTGATTCTTTCCCATTTCCATTCCGGTATAGTAATTGGCTGAAGTAACCCCGAAGGTACCTGATGTTCTGCTTTGACCTGTTGACATATCAAACATCTTGATACAAACTCAGAAATATCACGTTTCATACCTGGCCACCAGTACATCTTCTTCAAATCATTATACATTTTATTACTTCCCGGATGTACAGACATAGTACCACTGTGAGCCTCGTGTAAAATTTTCTGTATGAGCTTAGAATTCTTGGGTACACATACCCTACCTCTGAATAATAAACAATCATCAACCCCAACTTGAAATTCAGAATCAGTATCTGACTCACATTGTGCCCGTTTAACCTGTAACTTCTCATCATTCTTCTGAGCTTCACATATTTGCTGTAAAAATGTTGGTTTAGCTCTTAATTCAGCTAAGATTGAACCATCATCAACCAAAGACAATTGAGCATTCATAGATCGTAAAGCATACAGAGATTTTCGACTCAAAGCATCAGCCACAATATTAGCCTTACCCGGATGGTAATCAATAATCAAATCATAGTCCTTTATCAATTCAAGCCACCTGCGCTGTCTCAAATTCAAATCTTTCTGTGTCATCAAATATTTCAAGCTTTTATGATCAGTATAAATATGACATTTTTCACCGTACAAGTAATGCCGCCATATCTTCAATGCAAAAACAATAGCAGCTAACTCAAGATCATGTACCGGATAATTTCTTTCATGTGGTTTAAGTTGTCTTGAAGCATAGGCTATTACTTTACCTTCTTGCATCAAGACACAACCTAAACCATTTAATGAGGCATCACTATAAATAACAAATTCCTTACCCTGTTAAGGCTGCACTAATACTGGTGCTTTCGTTAGTAGATCTTTCAATCGGTTGAAACTCTGCTGACATTCATCAGTCCACTCGAACTTTACATCTTTCTGCAATAATCGAGTCATCGGAGAAGCTATCATAGAGAATCCCTGTACAAATCTCCGATAATAACCAGCTAAACCCAAGAAACTTCTAACTTCAGATACAGTCTTCGGTGGACTCCAATTGACAATAGCTGAGATTTTACTTGGATCTACCCTGATGCCTTCAGCAGATACAATATGTCCAAGAAAACCCACTTCTCGAAGCCAAAATTCACATTTACTGAATTTAGCATATAACTGTTTCTCTCGCAAAATTTGTAACACAATTCTCAAATGTTCTGTATGTTCTTCTTCATCTCGAGAATAAACCAAAATATCATCAATGAATACTACCACAAATCTGTCTAAGTACGGTCTGAATATTCGATTCATCAGATCCATAAATACTGCAGGTGCATTAGTCAACCCAAATGGCATAACCAGAAACTCATAATGCCCGTACCTGGTTCTGAAAGCTGTCTTTGGCACATCTGACTCTTTTACTCGTAACTGATAATAGCTCGATCGGAGATCAATCTTTGAAAATACAGTAGCACCTTTCAGCTGATCAAATAAATCATCAATCCGGGGCAATGGATACTTATTCTTTATAGTTACCTTATTGAGCTGTCGATAGTCAATACACAATCTTAAAGACCCATCTTTCTTTTTCACAAACAGAACCGGAGCACCCCAAGGTGAATGACTCGGTCGGACAAAACCTCTATCAACAAGTTCCTGTAACTGTGTCTTTAATTCCTTTAATTCTGTAGGAGCCATTCGGTACGGAGCTATGGAAATCGGAGTAGTTCCCGGAATCAAATCTATAGAAAATTCCACTTCTCTTTCTGGTGGCAACCCTGGTAACTCTTCTGGAAACACATCAGAAAATTCACATACCACTGGCACTGCTTGAATCTTCGACTCAGATACCTTGGTATCTAATACATAAGCAAGAAAAGCATCATACCCCTTTTTGACATACCTCTGAGCAGTAATAACTGAAATCACATCAGATAATCCCTCTGTCTGATCGGATTTAACCCGAAGTAATTCACCATTCTGACACTTCAACACAATATATTTCTGTTTACAGTTTACTATTGCATCATGCTGAGTTAACCAATCCATGCCCAATATCACATCAAACTCATCAAATGGCAGTAACATCAAATCAGCCAGGAAACAATAACCTCTTACCATCAATGGACAATTTTTACAAATTTTATCCACCAAAATAGATTGGCCAAAGGGGTTCGAGACTTTAACCACAAATTCAGTAGGTTCAACAGATAAATCTTTAACGCATGCAAGTTTTACACATATATATGAATGCGTAGAACCGGGATCAATTAATGCAGTAATATCAGTTTCAAGTAAAGAAAATGTACCAGTAATAACATCGGGTGCTGAGGCATCTTCTCTGGTACGCATGACATATGTTCTAGGAGGCGCTCGTGTCTCAGGCCTACTTGCAGTATCTTTTGTAGCTCCTCGGCTACCACTGACATTACTGGATGGTCGAGATGGTCTACCCCTCAAAGATGGATTACTTGGCTTCGATATATATTCAGCTTCTTTTTCACTTCTTTCTGGACAATCTCTGAGGAAATGGTCAAAAGAACCACATCGGTAACAAGCCCCGCTCTTAAATCTACATTCACCAAAATGAGCTTTATTACAATACTGGCATCTTGGCTTAGGGGTACCAACACTGCCAACACTGGTCACCGATGGAGTGGAAGGTCTTGAATTAGTGCGCTGTGAAGCTCGCACTCTATCTGAATACCCAGTGGTTGAGGTAGAACGATCCTGGTACTTCTTCAATTTCTTTGGAGCAGAAAACTGAGATTTTTCCATTGGTCTTTTACTAAAAATTCGAGCTTCCCTCTCAGCCTGTTTCTTTTCTTTGCTCCATTCTTCTGCTTTATAAGCTCGTTCTGCTAGTGTAGCAAACTCTCGAATTTCAAGAATTCCAACAAGGAGCTTAATTTCTTCATTCAAACCTTTTTCGAATCGTTTGCACATTTCAGCCTCCGACTGTACCCATTCTCGAGCATATTTACTCAACCGAACAAATTCTCTTTCATACTCGGATACTGATCTATTGCCCTATTTCAGCTCAAGAAATTCTTTTCTTTTCTGATCAAGGAATCTCTGACTGATATATCTCTTTTTGAACTCGGTCTGGAAGAATTCCCATGTAATTTCTTCTTTCAGAACAACTGAAGCTTTAGTATTCCACCAATGATAAGCTGTGTCTTTTAGCAGTGAAACAGCACATTTCAAACATTCTTCTGGCGTGCAAGATAATTCCTCCAAAACCCGAGTAGTATTTTCTAACCAAAATTCAGCTCTTTCGGGATCATCATCAACTGCTGCTCGAAATTCTTCGGCCCCATATTTTCGAATTTTATCGACTGGAGCTTTTCCTTTTCTGACAGATTCAGTACCTGTACCCTGTGGAATCTCAGGAACCGGTGGAGGAACAGGAGGGGGAGCTTGAGTTTGCTGCACTGTAGGGTTAGTTCTTATGTACTGGGTAAACCATTCATTCATCATTTGAAAGAAGGCTATTTTTGCCTCCTCTCCTTGACCCTCTATACCGGGCCTTCTACTGCTAGTTTCTTCTCTTTGTACTGAAGCCGGAGCATGACTCCCAGCTTCCTCAGATTGAGCTCGGTCAGATGACATTGCTATAAGGAAAACACAATTTAAATGGTCAGGAGATATCACACTATCAAAAATAATTTAAATGGCATGTATAGCTAATCCGTATTCGCTATGTCAGTCCTAGAACCGGCTAAACCGTAGCTCTGATACCAACAAATGTAACACCCCCTACCCGTATTCGTTGTCAGAATAAGGTACGAGGCATTACCAGAATTTACGTTTTTTTTTTAAAAACCGAGACCATTCCAATTCAACATATTTTCAAGATAATTCATGCATATTTATAAGATAACTTAAACACATAAGCCATACCAATGGCTGACCTTACATTCATTTCATATTAACATCTATTTTATTAGCTTATACATGCCATTCATTTCCAAACTAAAGTTTCTTTAAATACCGAAATATTGGGGTTGATAGTGTGATGAGTCTCCCACCGATCCGACCTCCGAGCTCTTAACACTACAAAACAGGGAAAAAGAAAATAGGGTAAGCACTTTGTGCTTAGTAAGCCTATGTAACAAGAATTATACTTACCTAGTAATTTCAATACAAGCGATAAACATTCATATACTCATTCAATGCATTATTACCCTAACATTTACAAGCTCAACGTTCAAGTCAGTCCAATAATTTCCATGTATCAATAATATATATTATGATTGATGAGCTCATCAATACCATAATTTCCATATTTTTTTTTCTATTTATCCCATTGAATTACTCGGAATTTCGATGGATTTTCAGAGGTACACTTTAGTGTACAAATTCGGGTCCGTCAATTCATATTCATGTGCGCACATTTCCATTTCAGAGAGCACACTCCCGCGAACCTCATCCTTACAGCGGGATTACCAGTCCAGGCTAAATCCCCTGTAATATAAACTCACAGAGTATTGTCGGGATTACCAGTCCAGGCTAAATCCCCTGCAACGACAATTACTCTAATGAGCTTGGATCTGAATTACCAGTCCAGGCTAAATTTAGACCCTAATTCGGATTACCCATCCGGGCTAAATCCATTTTCCACATATTCTTCAGGAGGGCTATATCAGGATAGGATCACCCGTCCGGGCTAGATCCTTTTTACCGTCAATTCCTTTTCAGAGATCCATCGAATTTTCCTTTCATTCAACCGGGATTTCTTTCCTTTTTTATCAAATATATCAATGTATCATCAATCTTCATACAATGAACATTCAAATTATATCCACATCAATAACATACATTTCAAGCATCTAAGAATATAATTCAAGTTACATGAACTTACCTCGTTATCAGTTCGTTTACAAAATCTACTAATCCGGAACTTTTTCCTTTCCTCGATCTAGCTTCGTATTTGAGTTTTCCGGATCTAAATAAATAAATTCAATCATCAATTCAATACATTTCATGTTCACATCTAGCATTTTCTATAATTCTATTATTATTTTTAGTTTATTCAAAGCTGTCTACTTGAGTCATAGTCACTAAATTATTTATTTCTTGAGCTACAGAGCTCCAAATGAGGAACCGTTAATTTTCTCTGAAACTAGATTCACATGTCTTCATACCATAAAATTTCCAGAATTTTTGGCCTAGCCAATTAGTACAGTTTATTCATCAAAGTCACTCCTGTTCTGCTGTCTGGCAGTTCTGACCCTTCTTCACTAAAAATTAATTATCTCTTTATACAAGATTCAGATGATATTCTCGTTTATTTCTATTGAAACTAGACTCATTAATAATTCTAAACATATAAACTTAATCCCCTAATTATTTTTATCCAATTTTTGATGATTTTCTAAAGTTAAAACAGGGGAACCCGAATTCATTCTGAACCAGTCTTACAAAAATCTAAATATCTCAAAATACAGAACTTATTTTCTTTCCTTGTTTCTTTCATATGAAAATAGACTCAATAAGCTTTAATTTCATATCTCACTCAACTTCTAATTCCACTTCTACGAGTTTTGGTGAATTATCAAACTTACTCTGCTGCTGCTGTCCCAAAACTGTTTTCTTATAGCTTGTTTTACAATTAAGTCCTTTATCCAATTCTAACTTCAAATTCTTTCAATTAAACCACTAATTCATCATTTTATTCATCATAAACTATATTCAAAAACTCTAAAACTTCAAAGACTTCAACTTAAATTCATCAAAACTTTGTTCTAAAACTTATAAAGCATCAAAATTAAAAGAAAAGGACTAAATTAACTTACCAAATTAAACTCCAAGCTTTAAAAACTCTATTATCCCTTTTTTTCTTTCTCCCCTATTTCTTCTCTGTTTCGTCTTGGGTTTTCTGTTTTCTTCTCTGTTTCTTTCTTTCTTTTTCTCTTTTTAACCTTATTATATAATATTATATTATATTAACATAAAATAATAATATATTTTATCACACACAAAAAAAATCTATACTTATGCCGCCTCATCAATTAAAATTGGCATAATTGCCTTTTTGGTCCTTCATAATTTCTTTTAATCTATAATTCAACTTTTACTTTCATTTCAATTTAGTCCTTTTTATTTAATTACCTACCCAAACGTTAAAATTTTCTAACGAAATTTTAATACCACATTACTAACATTTTATAAATATTTATAAAAGTATTTCCTATCATATAAATATTCATGCAAAAATATTAAAATAAATTTCTCTTTAAATAGGATTTATGGTTACGAAACCATTGTTCCGATAACCTTGAATTTAGGCCTTTACAGATTACCTGTCTATTTTGGTTTCTGCATTGAAGGCGGAAAAGATGGTTAGGAAGGGTTGTGAGGCATATGTGGTGCATGTTCGTGCCTTGGAAGCTAAGGATACAGCTGTGAGAGATGTGCGGACTGTAAGGGAGTATGTTGATGTGTTTCCAGAAGAACTCCCGGGTCTACCTCCTGATCGTGAGGTTGAGTTTGGTATAGATTTGTTACCCAGAACCGCGCCAGTATCTATAGCTCCGTATCGGATGGCACCGAAAGAATTAGTGAAGTTGAAGGCACAGATCTAGGAGTTGTTAGATAGAGGATTCATCCGACCGAGTGTATCACCTTGGGGAGCTCCAGTGCTTTTTGTCAAGAAGAAGGATGGAACAATGAGGATGTGCATATATTACCGACAGCTGAACAAACTGACAATAAAGAATAGGTATCCTTTGCCCAGGATTGATGATTTGTTCGATCAACTCAAGGGTGCATCGGTTTTCTCTAAGATCGACCTCAGATCGGGGTGTCATCAGCTCAAGGTGAAGGAAGCTGATATCCATAAGACGGCATTCCGTACTCGGTATGGGCACTACGAGTTTCTGGTAATGCCTTTTGGTTTGACGAATGCACCAGCCGCGTTTATGGACCTGATGAACCGGGTTTTCCAACCCTATCTGGATCGGTTCGTCATAGTGTTTATAGACGACATTTTGGTGTACTCGAAGTCTGAAGAGGAGCATGACGCACACCTTCAGGTGGTTCTGTAAGTACTAAGGGAAAAACAGTTGTATGCCAAATTCAGCAAGTGTGAGTTCTGGCTTAAGGAGGTAACTTTCTTAGGGCATGTTGTTTCTGCTAAGGGAATCAGGGTGGATCCTAGTAAGATTGAGGCAGTATTGGAGTGGAAACCACCAAAGTCGGTTACGGAAATCCGGAGTTTTCTGGGGTTGGCAGGATATTACAGAAGATTCGTGGAAAATTTCTCCTTAATAGCAACACCGTTGACCAAGTTGCTGAGAAAAGGAGTTCCGTTTGTGTGATCTGAGAAGCAGCAAGAGAGTTTCGACAAACTAAAGAAGTTTTTGACAGAAGCACCAGTCTTGATTCAGCCTGAGTCAGGAAAGGAATTCACTGTGTACTGTGATGCATCGCATACTGGTTTAGGGTGTGTGTTGATGCAAGAAGGGAAGGTGGTCGCTTATGCGTCGCGGCAGTTGAGGCCTCACAAAGGTAATTATCCGACGCATGATTTGGAATTAGCTGCTGTGGTTTTTGCCTTGAAGATTTGGAGGCACTATCTGTATGGGGAGAAGTCGATTGTGTACTCGGATCACAAAAGTCTGAAGTACCTTTTGACCCAAAAAGATTTAAATCTGAGGCAGCGGAGATGGATTGAATTGCTGAAGGACTACGACTGCTCTATCGAATACCATCCGGGCAAGGCTAATGTAGTCGCTGATGCTTTGAGTCATAAAGTGGTGGCAGAATTGAGAGCAATGTTTGCTCATCTAAGTCTCTATGAGGATGGGAGTCTTCTGGTAGAATTGCGGGTGAAACCATCTTGGATCAATGAAGTGAAAGAGAGGCAGTTGACCGATGAAGTTTTGAGTACTCGGAGGTTGCAAGTACAGAGTGGTGAGGTCGAAGGTTTCAGCTTGGGTAGTGATGGAGTGTTGTATTTTCAGGGGAGAATATGTATGCCTAAGGATGATGATTTGAGGCAGCGGATCCTTAAAGAAGCGCATAGCAGCCCGTACGCTATGCATCCTGGAGGCAGCAAGATGTATCGGGATTTAAGGGAGCAGGTTTGGTGGCTGGGTCTTAAGCGGGAAGTAACCGAGTTAGTGGGCAAGTGTCTGACATGGCAGCAAGTTAAGGCTGAGCATCAGTTGCCATCAGGGCTGTTACAGCCGGTAAAGATCCCACAGTGGAAGTGGGAGGGGATTACGATGGATTTTGTAAGTGGGCTTCCCCTTACGCCCAGTAAGAAAGACTCAATATGGGTGATAGTTGATTGGGTAACTAAATTGGCCCATTTCATACCGGTAAGGGTTGACTACTCGCTTCAAAGGTTAGCCAAGTTGTATATAGCTGAGATAGTGCGGTTGCATGGAGTACCTGTGTCCATTATCTCAAATAGAGATCCCCGGTTCACGTCGAGATTTTGGAAGGCCTTACATCAGGCGTTGGGTACGAAGTTAAATTTCAGCACGGCCTTTCATCCACAGTCTGACGGACAATCTGAGAGAGTAATCTAGGTTTTGGAAGATATGTTAAGAGGCTGTGTTTTGGACTTCCGTGGTAGTTGGGAGGAGTACCTACCCTTGGCAGAATTTGCTTATAACAACAGTTATCAAGCGAGTATTCAGATGGCACCATATGAGGCGCTGTATGGTCGGAAATGCCGTACTCCTACCTGTTGGACAGAACTGGGTGAACGTCAGATGTTGGGTCCAGAGTTGGTGGCAGAGATAGAAGACAAGGTGAGGGTAATTCGGGCTCGTCTGAAGGAGGCGTCGGACAGGCAGAAATCCTACGCTGATCTTAAGCGCAGAGATGTGGAGTATGCAGTGGGTGATAAGGTCTTCTTGAAGGTATCACCTTGGAAGAAGATACTGAGGTTTGGCCGGAAGGGCAAGCTAAGCCCTAGGTTCATCAGGCCGTACACAGTGTTGAAACGTGTGGGACCAGTAGCTTACCAGCTCGAGTTGCCGGTAGAATTAAGTCAAATTCATGACGTCTTCCATGTGTCAATGTTTAGGCGCTATCGATCAGATCCATCACACATCGTGCCGATTGCGGATATTGAGGTGAGCGCGGACTTGTCTTTTAAGGAGGAGCCAGTACAGATTTTGGATCGAGATGTCAAAGTCCTAAGGAGGAAGTCGGTACCTTTGGTAAAGGTGTTATGGCGAAACCATGGTACGGAAGAGGCCACATGGGAACCCGAGGATGTGATGCGGCAGCAATACCCCCAACTCTTCTGATCCAGGTAATTTCGAGGACGAAATTATTTTTAAGGGGGTAGAACTGTAACATCCCGAATTAGGGGTTGTTTACGATTTATTTTATTTTCATGTGGTTGCCTGAAGAAATGCATATGTTGGTTGTTTGATATATTTTAGGGTCTAGTCATAACCCCGGGCTAGGTCTGGCCTAAGGCTGAAAATTTCTTTTTGTGCCTAAGGGGAGGAAGCTAGGTGAGATAAGGGTTAAGGGAAATTTTTGGTAAGGTAGTGACATGAGAAACCAAGTGGCAAGATGGTTGGGACGCTACCTGGGAGTTGAATGGTGCGGCAAGGCAGGGGTTCGAACCCCAGGAATCGCTTTGGGGAGTTTTTATTTTTGGCATTAAAGGAGCTGGGTGAAGAAGGCTTTAAAAATATTTTCGGCGAGGTTATGGCATGAAAGTCGGCCTGGCAAAGTGGCTTAGGAGCGCCACTTAAGGGCCTGGGGGTGTTTGGACTCAGGTTCGAGTCACCTTGGACGCAAGGGCGTTTTATTTTATTTTGGCGTTAAAAAGGAAGGGGGCTAAGAAGGCTTTAAAAGAAATTTGAGAGCATTGATGGACATGAAAGTCCAGGTGGTAAAGTGGCATGGGGCGTGTTAGGTGGTTGTGGCACGAGGTCCCGCGTTCGAGTCCTGATGGAAGCGCATGAGTGTTTTTATTTTTTTTCTTTGGTGTTAAGGCGAAAGAGAGCTAGCGAGGGAGAGCTTAAAAGAAAGTGTGACGGGTTTATGTCACGAAAGGAGCAGTGGCAGAGTGGCTGGAGGCGTGGGGAGTCTCCAGCTGGTCTGGGGTTTGAAACCCATGAGCAGCAGCATGGGTATTTCTTTTTTTTTTTTCGACTGGCGTGAGAAGCTTAGTGGCCTGCGCAAGGCTCCCATATAGATGCAACAAGTCATTCTTTTTGTTTTCAAAAGCTGGTGGAAGTATGGGAATTATTTTATTTTTTATTTTATTGAGGTGAGTGCGATAGATCAATTCTTCGGGTTTTCGTTATTGAGTAGTTCGGGATTCATTTAGACTTACGTTTAATCAGGTGTGTAAACTCTTACACACTTTATTAGTATAGACTGTTATTATGATGATATATATAACCTCTCATGTAGTAACTTTGCCTTGTGAGCATAAGCTTGGATTTCAGGTAAGTCCCCTATTACTTGATCTATGATGTATGTTGTGTATGCCATCATATGCTGTTAAATGCTATGCTATATACAAATGCATGATATATGGGATCATGATACTTGTTATGTGAGCATGATGATGGTGGGATTGATGAGAGGAGGGAGATGATCTCTATGGACTGTCACCAGTGGTTTTGACCACACGATGGGTTGGCCCCATCATTTGATATTTGTGACTTCGGTCACCAGTGGTTTGGTACCACCAGTGGTTTTGACCACACCGTTGATATAATTTGTGACTAAGTCCCAGTGGTTTGGCACCACTAGTGGTTTTGACCACATATTGATATTTGTGACTTCGGTCACCAGTGGTTTGGTACCACCAGTGGTTTTGACCACATGTTGATATTGTGACCTATGGTCATCAGTGGTTTTGACCACACGATGGGTTGGCCCCATCATTTGATATTTGTGACTTCGGTCACCAGTGGTTTGGCACCACCAGTGGTTTGGTACCACACGAGGTAGAAAAAGGAGTATGGATGGCTAGCTTGGGTTGCATATTTGCATGTCTTACTAATATCTTGTGTATGAGGTGCATTTTCGGGTTGGGGATTTATACACTGAGTCTTGGTGACTCACCCCTTCCCATATCATTTTGCAGGTGAGTAGATCGCGGAGATGGAGCCGGGGAGGACTCGAGGCGGTCTTGATTATCTTTATTCTTATTTCTAGACTAACCTTTTTTTTTCTCTCTGTTGATTACTGGATTCCTTAATTTATTGCACTTATTTGAAAACAAACAAGGTAAACACTGATTCAGTAGACAAAGGATATATAGCATTTAGTAGTAATACTTTTTTTTTTAAAATTTAAAACTGGTAACTTCAGTACAATACTCACAAGCTTAATAATTGTAGAGTTCAACTTTTGTTGTCATATTAACAAACTGACACACACACACACACACAAAGATACCCATTCAAGTTTCATTATAACTGGTGGAAGAATCATTTAAATTTTCCTCATGTTTGTAAGGCCTACTTTATGTACTCTGCCAATTTAATTTTTTATCAAACCAGAAAAGCTAAGTTGTGGTATATTGATAAGTAATAATCTTATAATATCTCCAACAAGTCTTAAGCAGGGCATTAATCTGATGATTTGCAATCACCCTTCTTAGCCTTCTATAGAAAAGCAGTTGAACTAGATACCCATAAGTGGGAAACATATGAACTAGTTTGAGTAGAAATTTAAGTGATATTAACAGCGTAACTACAATGTGTTGAGTGGGGTCAACTCTAGAAAAGTTAATTTTATATATAGATGTTAGGGAAGAGTTTTGATTATTTTCCCATATCATTCTCATTAGACTTGAGAAAAAGCTAAAAAAAGGGGTCAAATAAGTATATTTTCCACCTTCCTATTGATATTATAACAATGAGTAAATATGTAGTTTTCAATAAAACCTTCAAAGGTCTTTGTTCTTTGTATTGTGAATATGGTCTTACTTTGTCTGAAGGGAAACAAAAAGAAAGAAAGGAAAATGCATGTGACTTTGATTAAAATGTGAATTGCAGCAATAAAGAAAATCAGGCATTCTATTATGCATGTTATTATTTGTTATTTCTAACTTATAAAAAATATTTGCCTATTATGTTCAAAATCCATATACATCTTATGCTTTCTGCTTTTTACTTTTGGAAGTGATTCGTAAATAGAAAAAGTAGCTTTCAGATGATACAGAATTAACTTGAAAATTTCATGGATGATTATTTTTTAGGCATGATTACAGGAAATACTATCTTGTAGCCAGACTCTTTTTTTTTTCTTTATTTGAAGTCTTGAAATAATATACTCAATTTTTGAATATTTAAAACATTTGGAGCTTCTTTAATAATACAATGTATAAAAATGATAATGTGGTTTGATATATGTCTATATATGCCACTGATTTTAAATTAAATTTTTTTTCCCTGCTATGCCACTGTATGTACATTATAGTGTTATAATATTATTACAAAATTCTGTACAGCAAAAAAAAAAAGAGTATGGATAACATGACAGAAAAAAGAGAATAATGAGAGCTTAAATCACAATCTTTCAAGTCTTGCTTTAGAAAGATGTTTTTCTCCAACAAAATCAGATGTTCTTCCTGACCAATAATCGTGTCCTTCCAAGTCATCCCTTAAGTTGTGCTAAAATCATAATCTGGTGGTCCCTCTGTTTCCCTTCATGTACTGTCTCATTTTGGGACTTATTTGCTGGTGTTGTTATCAGAATATATTCTGACTTGAATTTTTGCTATTGGCAGTATGCTATTAATCAACTGAACAAGTTAGAAGATAGCATCAGGGAACACTGGACAAGGAAAAAAAATTAAACTGCTCTTAACATAGTGAACCATATTCTTTAACAGGAGTTTTCTCAGATTGTTTATATTCCTATTGGTTTTGTTAAAACCTTCATTCCCTGCCTTGCCACAGCACTGTCATAAGTTGATAGTGTCTGGCATTGCAGAGGAAGTCTAGAGAAAGATGGCTTCGTTTATTGAATAAGTATGTTGAGCCAGAAAATGGAGATGCATGACTGATAGTTTTCAAATAGAAAAGACTAAAAGAAGTAGGAAATAATTATTAAATTTGTAAATGGGAGATGGTTACTAATACAGTACCTTTGCACCCTAGCAATTCATCTTCTGTTATTAAAGATTCGGTAGACTAATAGATTTTCTAGAGCTCTAGTAAATAAAGAGCAGCATGATGGTTCCTTTCAAGGGTGTTTGGTTTTGTTAATTGGAGGTAACATAGATGTTTGACGGAAACTTTTGTTCTAAAGGTTTGATGACCTTACTTCCTCAGAGCCTAGTTAAATTGTAAATGATTATAGGTTATACATATGGTTTAACATGGTCTAATTTTTATGAGAAAGAAAGTGTTTTTGTTTGGTGACTCCATGCATGGAATAAATTGGATAAGTATAGCATCGGACTGCTTTGATTAACAAAGTTCTATGCATTTGATTACTTCATATGACTTTCATTTGCAATAATTTGATTTTTGAAGGTATTTTTCATTAATTTCTTGTCATATACTTCTACAGAGAACATGTAAAATAGACTTATCAAATTCCTTTCATTTTCTTATATATTCCGTCGCTTGGTCCTGCAGTAGTCATCAAGATTGTTGTTGGTCCTGCAGTAGTCAATCTATTTGTCTGGTAGATAAAATCAAACAGTTTGGAGGGACCTTGTTCATAAGGTATGATTCTTCCTAATTTCTTCTTACTTATATTTGTTGAAATGATATTAGTTTAGTTGAAATGATTTGAGAGCTTTTATAGCCTTTTAAAAGTGTTTGACCCTCTTACATATAAAAGCTTTTTAAGTTAGATGCTTAAATTAAATGTCAGTTGCTTCTAATAACCAGACCCGATACCTTTCCCCCATATATAGAGTCAGCAATTAGTGAAAAAACAGGCATATTAGGATTTAAGAAAGTCAAATGTTTGAATAAAGAAAAAGAAGAAAACAGAGGGAGAAACAAAAAAGAAAGGGAGATTAAATGCTGCAAATAGTGAAGAATAAAGCAAAGAAACAGTAACTATGTTACAAGGACTAAGAATAATTGAGAAAGAATATGAAACCATAAAGAATAAGACAAGCACGAAAATTTTTTATCTTGTTAAGTAATTTATAGTATAAACTTTTCAGCTTTTAAGTTTGAGTTGTTGAATCTTACTGTATATAATAGATGGTAAAGACACGAAAATTTGTGGAAGGAGAAAGTACCTTAGCAACAAAAGCTATTTGGGATGATGAGCTGACGTTGATATTTTGTGAACTTTGCTTGAATGAAGTCAATGCTGGTAATAGATCGACAACTCATCTAAACTCAAAAGGATGGGAAAATGTCGTTGCTCTTTTTCAAGCAAAAACACAAAAAAATTATGGAAAACCTCAATTGAAAAATAAGTGGGATACATTAAAAAAGGAATGGAGGTTATGGAGGGAGTTGCTTAAGGAATCTACAGGTATTGGATGGTGTCCATCTAAAAAGACGGTTGATGCTACCGAAGAATGGTGGGCTGAAAAAATACAGGTTAGTGTTAACTTTATCATTATTTTAATGCATAAATTTTATTGAAATTAATAATTTACAAATATAAAAATGTTAGTATAACATTTAACATTTAACATGTTATGTAGGAAAATCTGGATTTTAAAGGATTTAAGAAGAAAGGAATTGAACCACGAATGAATGATTTGATGTGGCAAATGTTTGGTGGCATTGTAGCCACTGGAGAGAATGCATGGGCACCTTCGTCTGGTGTTCCTCCAAGTGGGGTTCCTATGGGAGATGATACACCAAATGAGGGATTTGGTGATTCAGATGAAAATAGTAATGAGAATGAAGATATTCCTACTAATGAGGTACCATCAAACCCTTCTCATGAAACTCCTAATCGAAGAAAGGAAACACTTGGGGTTGTACATGGTAAAGGAAAAAAATCAAGTTCAAGTAGAAAATCATCCAAAAATTCATTAGCTACCCATATTGAGAAATTGTGTGAGAGTATGGCTAGTCCAAGGAAGTCAGTTTCTGAAATTATTTTTCCTCACTCTCAATATACTATTTCAAGTGCAATGGATGCTTTGCGTGATTTGGAAGATGAAATTCCAAAAAAAGATGAACTGTACTATTTTGCCATCAAAATGTTCCAAATACCGGTGAAATGAGAAGTGTTTTTGAACTTAGATCCAGATGTTAGGGTTTGGTGGCTTCGACGTGAGTATGCTGAACAAAATCCAATTGCATCATTTTCGTCCTCGGTAGCAACATCCTCATTTCCCTTCCAACCATACCATCCACAACCTCCACCATAAGCTCCTTAGCTTTATTATTGTAATACAACTACACTACTCTTTTATATGTAAAATTAATGTATGATTTACTTTTTTATATGTAAAACTAATGTATGATCTACTTTTTTATATGCAAAACTAATGTATGATCTACTTTTTTATATGCAAAACTAATGTATGATCTACTTTTTTATAGTAAAATTAATGTATGATATTTTTTATGTTTGGTATTTTTATGCTATGCTTTTATTCAATTTTGTTGTGTTGTATATAATGTCACAAGTTATTAATTTATTTTCATTTTATTACTTTTTCAGGTTATGGATGAATTTAACAATATGTATAATAGTTTTTATATGAATTATGATACCCATGAATTAAGTGAAGAAGCTCAAAGAAGAATAGCCACAATTGTTACACAAGTTGAGCACAACAATTATCATGAAGAGGAAGAACAAGTGTTAAGCAGTGTATTGGTACACCATGAAACTTATTTCACTATGCAACCGTGTATGAATTCAAATTATACAGGTCAAATGTGGGTGGACGAAGTATTAAATGGGCATGATGATCGTTGCATGAATAGTTTTAGGATGCCAAAAAATGTATTTCACAGCTTATTGCATGATTTGCAAAAAAATTATGGCTTAAAGCATGGGAAGGTATCTGCGATGAGAAGTTAGCATTATCATTGTATATTCTTGGAAATAGATAATCGAATTCAAATGCAGCAGAGCGATTTCAACGATCTGGGGAAACTGTTAGTCGAATTTTTACTGATATGTTGCATATATTTGCTCGAATGGGAATAGACACGATTAAACCCACTGAAGGTCAATTCGAGGAAGTACCGAACCATATTCGACATGATACAAGATATTGGCCTCACTTTAAGGTAAAAATTACACAATCTTTATATTTTTAACATATAAATTATTTCTAACTTTTATCTCATTACTTGTATTTATTTTAAAGGATTGTATTGGGGCCATAGATGGAACACACATAAAAGCATGCATTTCACCTTCTTCTCAAATACCTTATATCGGACGGAAAGGTGAACCAACTCAAAATATTATGGCAGTTTGTGACTTCAACATGTGCTTCATTTTTGCATTTCCTGGTTGGGAAGGAACAGCACATGACAGTAGAATTTTCTTGCAAGCACTTAGAAAACAAGAGTTAAAGTTTCCACACCCTCCACCAGGTCAAACTTTAATTTTTTAATTAATCTTTACATAAAAACAATATTAAAATTTTTATTTTATTTTTAAACTTGATATTATGTTTTAATTTTTTTGTAGGAAAATATTATCTTGTGGATTCAGGATATCCGCAAATGGCAGGTTTTCTAGGTCCATATAGGGGGGAACGATATCATTTACCTGACTTTCATCGAGGTAATCATCGAGCATCTGGAAAAAAAGAAATCTTTAATCATGCCCATTCTTCGTTACGCTCTGTGATTTAACGAACATTTGGAGTGTGGAAAAAAAATGGCCAATATTAAGAGATATTCCAAGCTATTCATTCGACAAGCAAGTTTTAATAGTTATTGCAACAATGGTTTTGCATAATTACATTCGAAGACATGCTTGGTCAAATGATGAGGATTTTCGACAATTTGAGAATATACCCGACGTGCCAATCTCTTCAGGCCATTTTGATAGAGGTGAATCAAGTTCTTCTAACAGTGAAAGTGACCTTGAAATTACAATGTTAAGGAAAACCATTGCAAATAGTTTAATGAATCAATATTTGTAAAAACAATTTTGTCTCATAACCTAATTTCTAGTAATATTGAAACTTGTTATGTCTTATGTTACTATATATTTTTTTTATTAAAAATCATTAGGTTAGATACTTCAAAATTTGATCCAAGTATAATGTTACTATTTGTGAAAATAATATTTATCATTGTTATAAAAAAATTTAACTATAAAAAATTAAAAAAAAATTATTTTATCTAATAAATAATTTAAATTGATTATATAATTCATTAAAATATTTATAATCAAATATTGGAAGATACATTTTAATATTTTATTAAATGAATTTATAAATTCACATACTTTAATAATTTTATATAAGTAAAATAATTTAAAAACTTCTATTATATATCAATTCTAATCTGATGTCCTTAATAGTCATTTTTTATTTTCACCTCACCGCTACAGCTGCGTTTGAATCCAAGCACACACTCCACCGCTGTTTTTAATCTCACTGCTACAGTGTCCAATCTCAATGCTACAATAACTAATATCACCGCCACCGCTGTTTTTAACCTCACCGGAGGTAAACACACCGCCCATCCAAACTAGCCCTTAGTAGCTAAAGAAATTAAATTATTCTCACCCAAATCCACCGTTTTGTCCAAGCCCACCTTGGTCCAACTCACGGGCTGAGCAACTTTACCGCTACTGGACTTAGAGACGCGGGCTAGGTCTTTTTGCGCCTTACCCACCGACAAACCCATATTAGCAATATTAATTCCAGGATTTGTGGCATTTCTGCCCATCATCGCTTTAATACTCGAATCAATTAGGGATACTTTCCCTTTATTCTTCAGCTTAGGTTGGGGTTTCTGAATCAATCCTTCCCCGGAATAATCTACCTCCAAATCTGCTAGGGATTGAAAGCGTGATCCCAAGGTTTCCCCCCTTTCAATTTGTTTCCTCTTTTAGCTCCCTCCATGTTGGCTCGCTTGGACTTCCGCTCCACCAGCATCCAAGGTCCATACTCTCATTCTCTGACCATCGCACTAGTTACAAGAACCTGTCTCGACGACTCACCATTCTCTGTCTCCCCAGTTGTTTCTGTAGCCAACGAACATGTCTCTTTAGTATGGTCGTAACGACTACATTTAAAACACACTACCGATAAGTTTTCATACTCGATTCTTTAAGGACTATCGTTTATAAGGATCTTAGAGACCAAAGGCCTCCCCAAGTTGACAAAAATAGCCATACGAGCGTACCGTCCCCTTGCCTTACTATCCATGTTAAAATCCAGCTTTGTGACTTTACTTATCAAACCCCCTATTTCCATGAGAATCTATTTTTTATACAAGTGACTAGGCAAACCGGGAAAGCTAATCCAAGTGAGGACCAAATTCGGATAGGGTAGGTTGGGGTTGAAATCAATCGTCCACGGCTGAACGATGAGATAGTGACCGAAAATAACCCACAGTCCCTGAGAAAGTATCTTGTTATAGTCCTCAATATTATGGAATTTTACAAGAAAATAAACGTTTTCTATGTCCATTAGTTGAAAAGGCTTAGACGGTCTCCAAATCCTATATAACCTATTATGTAAGGTTGTGATACCGAGATTTCTTCCCAGCATCTTGAGAACCACAGAGGTTGACATTTCCTTTTCCAGAATATGATAAACTCTCTCCGAGAAATCAATGGAGGGCATACCATTGATAATAGATTTCTTTACATCCTGCTCTGTCAAAGAGAAGCTATCAGCAAAGACTTGATCATCAGTCTTATTACTCTGATCCAGAGTTTCCTTTCCCACTAACATATCCTTCCACGACAATGAAGACACTGGTAATGGATCCACAACCATCACCTCATCAAGAGTCACATCCGGATCCTTGAAACGAACCTTCTTAGTGTTGGAACTCTCAGTAATAGAGATATCATCTCCATTTCCATTCACAAGACCAGCATAGGGAGACGATAACATTTTTTTGTGTATTAAAATTAAAATTTTAAACATATATTTGAACCATAATTAAATTTTTACATATATAATTGCATTAAATTAAAATTTATTTATATAATTATACATTAAATTAAAATTAAATTTTTTTCTGTCGCAAAATCGAGTGATTGTTGGAGAATCAATTAAAAAGGTGAATTATTGAAACATTGAGTTGTCAAAAATACCACATTGAATCAGCTATTTTTGTTTTATGGGTAAATTGTCAAAGAAGTCACTTTTGTTTACCTCATGTTACATTTTAGTCACTTATGTTTGAAATGTTACGTTTTTGTCACTTACGTTATTGTATTGTAGTATTTTAGTCACTGAGTCGTTAATTGTCGCTAACGGTTTAACAGTAAGTTGACGTGTCACGTTAAATCATCATTTCAAATAAAAATTTCAAGTTAATTTATACAATCGGTCTCTATATTTTTCGTTTTGAGCAATTTAATTTTTTTCTTTTATATTTTTTTAACTTTACTTTTTTTTTCTTTATTTTCCATTCTCTTCTGCTTCTCCCTCTGTTTTCCTCTATTCTCCATTTCTTTTAACGTAGTTTTTCTATGTTTTCCATTTGCTAAAAGTAATCCCTATACTTTTATTTTTTTTGAACAATTTAATTTTTTCGAGTGAGGCGAGCTTGTGGACTAGTTTTAATAAGTGGAAAATATAGAAAAACTATGTTAAAAGAAATGAAGAAAGGGAGAAAACAGAGGAAGAAATAGAAGAGAATGGAAATTTTAAAAAAATAAAAAAATTAAAAGAGCGTAAAAAAATTAAATTGCTCAAAATAAAAAAAATAGGGATCAATTGTAGAATTTAACCTAAAATTTTCATTTAAAATGATGATTTATCATGTCATGTCAGCTTACTATTACACCGTTAACGGTAATTAACGGCTCGGTAACTAAAATATTACAACACAATAACGTAAGTGACTAGAACGTAACTTTTCAAATATAAATAACTAAAATGTAACTTGAGGCAAATAAAAGTGACTATGATAATAGTTTACCTTTATTTTATTTATTGTATTTATTACTGAGCGTGCGAGCACGATGCACGAGGGTAAATATATACTATAATTAATGTCAATGTTGAAGTTGGAAAAGATGTCTTGCTAATGGGAATAAAATTATCCGTGGTTTGTTATTTTTTATAAATTACAAAATGTTTAGAATAAATTAGTAATGAAATTTCATGGTTAGGTTAAAAAATTTATAAATTAACATGTTATAAAAGGTTTTTCTTGATAATATAAATTTGATTTATCCTATGTTAACGTTTAATATATACAGTACGCGGTGTGAAGAATGCTAAAACTAGTATTAATTGTGATGTAGTGATAACTAGTATTAATTATGATGTAGTGATTACAAGATTTCACCCGATGATTGCATGAAAAAGTATTTATTAATCAGTTTTTAGAATGTCATTACTGCTAATTCATCAACTATCTTCTTATCTTCTCTGAAGGTATGGTTAACTTTAACCATTCAAGGAAATTGCAACATGTTCTTAATAGTACGTGTCATAGTTGAGTAATGTTGATCAATTACATTTTCTTAAATCGCTTGAATAGCTTCAGTGCTATCTAGATCAAGAATTATTTATCTTAGCCCAAGGTTCCAAGCGTGTTGGAGACCTTCTAGAGCTCCCCAAAGTTCAGCATCGATAACTGAGCAACAACCAATATTTCTTGAGAAACCAAAAATCCACATCCCATGTTGATATGTAATACCCCGAAAATTACTACAGTAAGAAAGTAAGATATTATTCTTGATATAGTTAATGTAACATCCTAGATTAGGGGTTATGCGTTCGTGTGTAATTCATGAGATAGTGGGCTCAGTGGGTGTGTTGGATGTGTTCTGAGGAGTTCTAGGAACCCTAAGGTATATGGAAATGTATGGAAATGTATGGAAATGTGTGGAAATGTATGGAAATGTAAGGCAATGCATGGAAATGTAAGGAAATGCTTTGGAAACATTAAGTTTAAAAGAGGAAAGTGAACATTTTTGGAAACTAGGGGATGTAAGGAAATGATGTGGAAATGATTCAAAAGAGGAAAGTAAACATTTCTGGAAACTTGGAAATGTAAGGAAATGTCAAGTTTAAAGAGCCAAACGAAAATTTTTGGAAACTTGGAAATGTAAAGAAATGTCAAGTTTTAAGGCTTAAAAAGAGAAAACTAAGGCAAGGTGGCCTTAAGAAAAATTAATAGGAGGAATTTGACAGACAAACAGGTTTGAAAAGTGGCCTAAAGATATCACTTAAGGCCCAGGTAGGTGACGCCACAAGCTATGCAAGTGGGCCTGAGTTCGAGTCACTTGGGGAGCAAATAAAAGAGTTTTATTTTGCTGCAAGGAGCAAGGGAGTTGGACGGCACATGGCTAAATTCTAGGAGCTTTTATTCTTTTATAATTAGTGGATAAATAAGGGATAAATAAAGGATTTATTTATCATTATTTTCAAGAGAAATTGTTGGATTAAATTCTTTTAATAAAGTGATAATTCAAGGGATAAAGCTATCAAAATAGAAGAGTGGTGGCCAAGTAAGGGACTCTAGCCTAGTAATTTTGGCTATAAAAGGAAGAGTAAGGCTATTCTTCATTCATTCTTTTCTCTTCAAGAAAACCTCTGCCGAAATTCTCTAAAGTTTCTCCTCTTCTCTCTGCCGAATTCTCTCTGCCATTATTCTCTTTTTCTCTTTTCTTTTCTTCTTCTATTACAAACACAATCAAAAGCTGAAGATGCCAATAGCCCTAGCCGATTTCTCACTAAGCCTCAAGAGCCGAAATTGTTATCCACATCAAAGCCATAGCCGAATACTGCTAAGGGTTCAAGCAAGAGTTCCGTCGAATTCTTCAATAAGGGTAAGATTAGGTTAGATTCTCATTCTATTTCTTTTAAGGCTGTCGAAATTAAGATTCTAATACCCTTAATATCTTGTTGCCGAAACTTTGAAGAGATCTTTCGGGATTTACTAAGTGTTGACTACAAGGAAGGAGAAGTTCTTTTCCCGAAGGTACACCATAAGCCGCGTGTTCCCTAGTTATTCGGTGAGTTTCGGGATTTAAAACCCATAAGGTAAGTGTCTATAGCATTCGGCCAAGGCCATGTTTGGTAAATAGATGTGTTTCCTTAAATTATTCAAAAGCCGAAACTAATCTATTCAAGTAATCTAGTGATTGCCGATTTCAAGGAAGGAGGATACAAAGTTTCGGGACTTGATTCTTAAGCCAATCGGCAACAAGGTAGGTTTTAATTGCACTAATCCCACTAGGATTTGGATTTATGGCCAAATGGCTCTTTACTAAGTATTAAATGATTGATTAAATGTAGAGATCTAAGATCTAAGGCATTAGATCAAGCTTTTCGGGATTTGGATTGGAAACCTTAAGCGAATCAGGTGTGTACCCCACACTAATTCTTAATAAGTTTATGGCAATATTTAAATATGCATGTATGTTATAAGAATGTGAATATGGCTAAGTACCATGCTATGGTACAAAAGTACTCAGGTAGGTTTCCTACTCCTACTAGGATTATGAAATATGTTATGTGTAACATGAGAATAATGATAAGAATGTGAAGGTGCCGATGTGAATGTGACTATGCCTGTGGAAATGTGATTGATTGCCTTAAAAACATGTGCATGCATTTATTATTATGCCACTATTACTTGTTGCATATACATGGGTTGGGATATGAAAGAAGGTATGGGTGTACTTCGAGTACGTGGTTTGATGTTAGCCTTGAGCTACATCGTGGATTGACGTTGACTGAGGTCACGTCGTGGATTTATTTGCGATTAAGTTCGCGTGGTTTGATGAGTAGCTCTGTGCCTCATCGTGGTTGATATAGGCTATGTGCCATATCGTGGTTGATGAGTGACTATGTGTCTCATCGTGGTTTTGGTGTTAGCTACGGCTACATCGTGGATTGGTGCTGACTGAGGTCGCGTTGTGGATTATTGTGCTTAATTGCACGTAGACGGCATTGATTGCCTTTGGAGTGAAAAGGAGAGGGTGATTTGTTGATCCCCTGGTGTGTGGTAGGCTGGATATGGGGGTGTGTAGAGGATGGACCCTAGGTTGGGTTGGGTGCAATTTGCATATTATATCTGATATGAATATTTAATGTGGAAATAGGCCAAGCCCAGTTGATATGTGGATTATTAAGAAAAGGGCCAAACCCAGTATATGAATGTGGATCAGTGTGGAAATGGGCTAAGCCCAGTATGTGGAAATTATGTGGTTAACTACCCTATTATAAGAATGTGATATGGTTATGGGCCAAGCCCAATAAGTGAGCACATGTGAATAAGTTGCATTACTATTTGCTATATGGGTTATTATATGGTTTGATATGTATGGTATGCCTAAATCTATTTGGACTTAGTGTTGTGTACACATTGAGTCTGTTGACTCACCCCGTTGGGGAACTTTTTCTTCCAGGTGATGATCAGTAATGGACCGGGTCGGCAGGAGCTTAAAGGTGGCCATGCACAGCAAGGAAAATTTTATTATTTGGACTTTTATTCTATTTAAGCATTTTAATTTATTTTTGGGAATTATTTGATGTAATAAGGCCATAGTTGAACTGTTTTATTTTTTTTATTTTGTTATGAATTTTTATCAGTTAAAAGATTAAGTATATTTATTTTAAAACAAACCCTAAACGTTTTGTCACCTAAAGTAAAAGATTTTTAATATAATAAACTTGTTTTCAATTCAAGCCCAACCCAAAACAATTTTTCTTTCAAAACACACAAGTTTTTCCTAAGTAACAAAAGAATTTGAAACGGTTTACACCGGGGAACATACCAGATCCGGTCAAGGCTCGTGGGTCGGGTTTGGGGTGTTTCAATTTGGTATCAGAGCCCAGTTTTAAACTCTCGGCCTGTGGTATAAGGCCCAAAACGTTTTCAAATCGAGCCCAAGTAAGCTTTATAAAAATATTTTTGAAAATAAGCAGGTTTTAGCATGGCACCTAAGTCTCCGACCCGAAGTCCACCAGATAAGTACCCCTATCCTTTGTGTGATTTATGTTGTGATTTGTAGAAGGGTAGAAAAGGGAATGGAACGTAGATAGTATGATAGGTACTTGAACTCTAAGACTAGCTTACCCCAACAGTTACATAAGATCTTAAATGCTTAATTAAACAAACCTATGTCTAAGTCGCCGAGTTAGGGTGTGGCAACCATTGTGTGCATGTCTAGGATTGGTATTCGGTGGGAGCTTGGTATTTAAGCAGTCCGCGTGACTCACCTCCTCTCCACTCGAATCCTACCTGGTGCGTAGCTTCGGTTCACCCTAACCAAGAGGACTTATTCATGGGCTAAACCCTAACTAAAACCCGAAAGGGAATTTGCCGTGTTTCCATAAAAACCCTAGTTTTAAAGCTCTTAAATTACCCTTTGATTTATAAAAGCTATTCCATAAAATTTTTCTGAAATATTTCTTGATTTATGAAAATTACTAAAATACCCCTATTTGCAAAATTACTAAAATGCCATTGAGTTTTAAAATTACCATATTACCCCGATTTCAATAAAATTTTCTTACTTTGTAAAAGTATTCCAAACCTCTATTTTGCAAAAGTCCAAAATACTCCAATTTGGAAAAATTTATGAAATTGCCCCTGGTTTATCAAAATTACCAAAATGACCCTGATTTTCAAAATTTTTACAACATCACCGACTTGGAAAACAAATTCTCAAAAAGAACCCTCAAGTTTTGCAAATTTTGGAAATACCCTTGATTTATTAAGCTTTACAAATTTATTCTGATTTATTACCAAAATACCCCCGAGTTTCAAAATTTACCGAAATACCCCCAGATTTCAAAACTTTCCAGAGTGCCCCGGGAATTTAAAAATTCCAAAATACTTTTTGACAAAATCACCAAGAAACTTTTTCTTTTGAAAAATTAAGAAAATACCCCTGTAGGGAAAATTACGAAAATACCCATGGGTAGTGGAAAAACAACAACAATGAAAACTACAACATTTCTCTGAATGAACGAAAGTTCATAATTGATTGATGGATGTATGAATGTAAAGACTGTGTGCAGGTATGGATACGAAAGAACCACTCCTAAAATTTTTCCATAAAAATTCTTCGCGAATAATCAGTAAAACAAGGACTAATTCATAAAACTTTTTACTCGGATTAAATCGCGACGTTAGAAATAAGTTCAAGGGGACGTGAACTTAGGGATTGTGCCTAGAAAGTATGATGGTTCTATTAAGATCAGAGTGCGCAACGAAAGCATAGTGCGGTGAGAAGGATTGTACGGCTGTTAATAAGTAATTTCGAGGACGAAATTATTTTTAAGGAGGGTAGAACTGTAACATCCTAGATTAGGGGTTATGCGTTTGTGTGTAATTCATGAGATAGTGGGCTTAGTGGGTGTGTTGGATGTGTTCTGAGGAGTTCTAGGAACCCTAAGGTGTATGGAAATGTATGGAAATGTATGGAAATGTGTGGAAATGTATGGAAATGTAAGGCAATGTATGGAAATGTAAGGAAATGTAAGGAAATGCTTTGGAAACGTTACGTTTAAAAGAGGAAAGTGAACATTTTTGGAAACTAAGGGATGTAAGGAAATGATGTGGAAATGATTCAAAAGAGGAAAGTAAACATTTCTGGAAACTTGGAAATGTAAGGAAATGTCAAGTTTAAAGAGCCAAACGAAAATTTTTGGAAACTTGGAAATGTAAAGAAATGTCAAGTTTTAAGGCTTAAAAAGAGAAAACTAAGGCAAGGTGGCCTTAAGAAAAATTAATAGGAGGAATTTGACACACAAACAGGTTTGAAAAGTGGCCTAAAGATATCACTTAAGGCCCAGGTAGGTGACGCCACAAGCTATGCAAGTGGGCCTGAGTTCGAGTCACTTGGGGAGCAAATAAAAGAGTTTTATTTTGCTGCAAGGAGCAAGGGAGTTGGACGGCACATGGCTAAATTCTAGGAGCTTTTATTCTTTTATAATTAGTGGATAAATAAGGGATAAATAAAGGATTTATTTATCATTATTTTCAAGAGAAATTGTTGGATTAAATTCTTTTAATAAAGTGATAATTCAAGGGATAAAGCTATCAAAATAGAAGAGTGGTGGCCAAGTAAGGGACTCTAGCCTAGTAATTTTGGCTATAAAAGGAAGAGTAAGGCTATTCTTCATTCATTCTTTTCTCTTCAAGAAAACCTCTGCCGAAATTCTCTAAAGTTTCTCCTCTTCTCTCTGCCGAATTCTCTCTGCCATTATTCTCTTTTTCTCTTTCTTTTCTTCTTCTATTACAAACACAATCAAAAGCTGAAGATGCCAATAGCCCTAGCCGATTTCTCACTAAGCCTCAAGAGCCGAAATTGTTATCCACATCAAAGCCATAGCCGAATACTGCTAAGGGTTCAAGCAAGAGTTCCGTCGAATTCTTCAATAAGGGTAAGATTAGGTTAGATTCTCATTCTATTTCTTTTAAGGCTGTCGAAATTAAGATTCTAATACCCTTAATATCTTGTTGCCGAAACTTTGAAGAGATCTTTCGGGATTTACTAAGTGTTGACTACAAGGAAGGAGAAGTTCTTTTCCCGAAGGTACACCATAAGCCGCGTGTTCCCTAGTTATTCGGTGAGTTTCGGGATTTAAAACCCATAAGGTAAGTGTCTATAGCATTCGGCCAAGGCCATGTTTGGTAAATAGATGTGTTTCCTTAAATTATTCAAAAGCCGAAACTAATCTATTCAAGTAATCTAGTGATTGCCGATTTCAAGGAAGGAGGATACAAAGTTTCGGGACTTGATTCTTAAGCCAATCGGCAACAAGGTAGGTTTTAATTGCACTAATCCCACTAGGATTTGGATTTATGGCCAAATGGCTCTTTACTAAGTATTAAATGATTGATTAAATGTAGAGATCTAAGATCTAAGGCATTAGATTAAGCTTTTTGGGATTTGGATTGGAAACCTTAAGCGAATCAGGTGTGTACCCCACACTAATTCTTAATAAGTTTATGGCAATATTTAAATATGCATGTATGTTATAAGAATGTGAATATGGCTAAGTACCATGCTATGGTACAAAAGTACTCAGGTACGTTTCCTACTCCTACTAGGATTATGAAATATGTTATGTGTAACATGAGAATAATGATAAGAATGTGAAGGTGCCGATGTGAATGTGACTATGCCTGTGGAAATGTGATTGATTGCCTTAATAACATGTGCATGCATTTATTATTATGTCACTATTACTTGTTGCATATGCATGGGTTGGGATATGAAAGAAGGTACGGGTGTACTTCGAGTACGTGGTTTGATGTTAGCCTTGAGCTACATCGTGGATTGACGTTGACTGAGGTCACGTCGTGGATTTATTTGCGATTAAGTTCGCGTGGTTTGATGAGTAGCTCTGTGCCTCATCGTGGTTGATATAGGCTATGTGCCATATCATGGTTGATGAGTGACTATGTGTCCCATCGTGGTTTTGGTGTTAGCTACGGCTACATCGTGGATTGGCGCTGACTGAGGCCGCGTTGTGGATTATTGTGCTTAATTGCACGTGGACGGCATTGATTGCCTTTGGAGTGAAAAGGAGAGGGTGATTTGTTAATCCCCTGGTGTGTGGTAGGCTGGATACGGGGGTGTGTAGAGGATGGACCCTAGGTTGGGTTGGGTGCAATTTGCATATTATATCTGATATGAATATTTAATGTGGAAATGGGCCAAGCCCAGTTGATATGTGGATTATTAAGAAAAGGGCCAAGCCCAGTATATGAATGTGGATCAGTGTGGAAATGGGCTAAGCCCAGTGTGTGGAAATTATGTGGTTAACTACCCTATTATAAGAATTTGATATGGTTATGGGCCAAGCCTAATAAGGGAGCACATGTGAATAAGTTGCATTACTATTTGCTATATGAGTTATTATATGGTTTGATATGTATGGTATGCCTAAATCTATTTGGACTTAGTGTTGTGTACACATTGAGTCTGTTGACTGACCCCGTTGGGGAACTTTTTCTTCCTGGTGATGATCAGTAATGGACCGGGTCGGCAGGAGCTTAAAGGTGGCCATGCACAGCAAGGAAAATTTTATTATTTGGACTTTTATTCTATTTAAGTATTTTAATTTATTTTTGGGAATTATTTGATGTAATAAGGCCATAGTTGAACTGTTTTATTTTTTTTATTTTGTTATGAATTTTTATCAGTTAAAAGATTAAGTATATTTATTTTAAAACAAACCCTAAACGTTTTGTCACCTAAAGTAAAAGATTTTTAATATAATAAACTTGTTTTCAATTCAAGCCCAACCCAAAACAATTTTTCTTTCAAAACACACAAGTTTTTCCTAAGTAACAAAAGAATTTGAAACGGTTTACACCGGGGAACATACCAGATCCGGTCAAGGCTCGTGGGCCGGGTTTGGGGTGTTTCAGTTAAGTAAGGAAATAAAGTGACAAAAAGGGAAATTTTGGATTATATCAACATTGGGAAGTATATTATGATATAGTACATTATTAATTCAAGAAAGGACTAAATTGTAAAAGTGAGATAAGTTTTGTTGTCCAAGAGTAAATACTAAAAAAATTGAGGAGTTAAAGTGTAAATATGAAAAAGTTGAAGGACCAATAGTGTAAATATTTTAGGGGTGGAATAATTTAGAAACTAAAGAAAATTGATGAATTAGGACCAAATCGAATAGGTGAAGAATTATGAGGGACTAAATTGTAATTTTTCCAAATTAAGTGATGACTCAATGATGTAATTTTAAAAGATCATGAAGGGAAAAATGGTCAATTAGTAAGAGAGAGAATTCTAGAATGTAATGATGATTTTGATGATATTTTGGTGATTTTTTAATTAATTAGTTAAATATTATTTTATTACTATTTTACTTAGATATTTATTACTATTTTATTATTTTATTTAGTATATATGTGTGGGGGGGGGGGAACAACACCACACCAATCATCCATCTTTCCCATGCACTAACGTGAGAAGAAGAGAGAAAGAAAGAAAGTTTTCCTTTTTTTTACAATTTGGTCCTTTCACCAAAAATCCACCATTTTCACTTAGAATTCAAAAGAATTTCCATTGCCATCAAGAGAGAAAGATGACAAGGAGACTATGGGGAGTAAGAATATCAAGTTAGAGTCAAAGAAATAGAAGCTGGAGGAGAGAGAAAATCAAGTTAAAGATTGAAATCAACAAGACAAGGTAAGAACATCAAGATTTCAATATATTTTTAAGTTTGATATTGTTGAAAAAGCTTGGAAATGATGTTATAGTAGAGTTTTCTTATATATGGTACTATGTTCTTGATATGTTAGTGGAGGAAAAATAAGAGAAAGTGATGGGAAATATTGTAGAGAAAGTAAACAAAAGTGTTACAAATTTGGAGATAAACACTTTGCACTAAAACAGTTTTAGACAGCAGCAGTAGTTTAACTTTGAAAAATCACCAAAAATTTTAAAAATCGAATTAGATGATGAATAAAATATGGAATTAAATCTTATTGAGTCTAGTTTCTTATAGAAGAAACGGTGTAAGTAATGAAATTGTAAATCATGAGATATAATAGGTTTTGTAAGACAAGGTCAGAATGATTTCGGGTTCCCCTGTTCTGACTTTGGAAAATCATCAAAAATTGGATAAAAATAGTTAGGGACTTAAATTTATATGTTTAAAATCCTGAATGAGTCTGTTTTTAATAGAAACAAATGTGAACATCATTCGAATTCTGTATGAGGAGATAATTAATTTTTAGTGAAGAAGGTTCGGAACTGTCAGACAGCAGAATAGGTGTGACTTTAAAGAATAAACTGTACTTATTGGCTAAACCAAAAATTCTGAAAATTTTATGGTAAGAAGATATGTGAGTCTAGTTTCTAAAACATCAAGCAGAACCTAAATTGAAATTCTGTAGCTCAAGATATAAATTATTTAGTGACTATGACTCAAAATGGACAGCTTCAAATAAATTTATAAGTAAATAGTGAAATCATAGATAATGTTACTTATAAGCATGTAGTATAAATTAAGGATGTGGAATGGAGAGGAGGAGGAGGAAAATATATACATGAATATTCGGCTAGCATGGCTAATTTGCATGTTTTAGGTTCAGGGACTAAATTGAATAGAAGTGAAACTTTATGGGAAATTTTGTAAAAATATTAGAAATGACTAAATTGCATTAAATGGATTATTTTATTATTTAAATTACAAAATTGAATGAAATTATTAATTTAGATCAAGATAGGGTGAAAACATGTTTTAGGGATTAAATTGAAAATTATTGAAATTATGGAAAATTCTGATATTTCATAGAATTCATAGACTGTTATCAATATATATGAGAATAATTAGGCTTGAAACAAAGATTAAATTACAAGAATTTTATTTTTATGAGCCTAAGGATGAAATCGCCATTAATTAAAAGCTTAGGAGCAAAATGGTAATTTTTGCCTAGAGTATTAATTGAATGTATCAGAATATGAAATGAATGAAAATGATGATCAAATTTATTTATAAAGATCTGGATGACTCAAATACGAGACTTGAACATGGAAAAGAAAAGACATCGGATTAGTGAAATTATAAACACGAACAAGCAACGAGTATTGATATTTTTGAATAAAATGGAAAATAAATCCTGGTTGAATAAAAGGAAAATTATGGATCTCTGAAATGGAAATGTGCGCACATGAATATGAATTGACGAACCCGGATTTGTATCACTATAATTCAAACTTTATCATTATTATGTGTTTAATTTACTAATTATGTTATATAAGGAAATACGAGTTGATGGTACATGAAATATTGATATTATGAATTAACTGACTTGTGTTTAGGAAGAAACGACAAGAGAATGATATTTATCATGACATGTAAATACGAGACTAACTTTGATACTTTGATACAAGGAAAATTATGTATATTAGGACAAGTGATAAATTCAAATGAGACATGTCGAGAAAATAAGTTTGTCAATATTAAAGTATGCTAACCAATATAGGAAAATTTTAGGATTTTGCGAAAAATTTCCTATGATCACGATTTAGTCCTGATTGGTTCCTAATGTATGTTTTGGGCTTCAAGGGCCCAATAGAGGGACGTTATGATTATTTTCAAAATATGAATAATAAATGACTCGAAATTATTCGAAAATGTTCAGTAAACTCTGGTAATGCATCGTACCCTATTCCGGCAACGGATACGGGTAGGGGGTGTTACAGATCGTGGATCAGATCACTTGCAGCAACATTCCTGAACACCTTACAGATTGCACCATCAATATTCATTTATGCCATTCATCATCCGGTGGAATCCATCTGATCAACTTACAAGTTTTAACTTTTGAATGCCTTGAGGCCTCATGGATCCAAAGTTTTTACTTATTACTTGAGTTTTAAAAAAGTAATTTTAAAAGTCAAATGAATTATAATAAATGGTTTGGACTGAATAAATTTATGGTTTTTTATGGGTGGTGTGGTTAGTTTCGGTGAGATGATTTAAAATAGCTGTGAGATTGAAATAAAAAATGTGATATATGTTTGGATTAAATCGCAGTTATAACAATATAGTGAAAATTAAAATTGACTATTAAAAGGGAATTACATTAAGTTTTTGTATATGTAAAATAAATAATAAAAAACACATTAAATAATAAGACATATATTAATTTATATTTATGTTAAACAATCATTTTGTTATTAAATTAGTAAAAAATTATTATATTTTTATTCATTTTTGGGTTTTTATTTAAAATATAAATATACCTTGAATTTCCCTGCGGAGACTGTCAAGGACTAGGAAGTTCTCGTGTGCTAAAAAATAAATAATTACTAAAATGAGATAATATGAGCATTATTTATTGAAATAGGGAAATTAACTAGTAAAAAAAGGTGTCGGCTGACCAATCGCGGCACCAACCTCACTTGCCACCGATCATGGCACTGATTATTAGTTTTTTAAAAAAATATTTTTTTTTTGTGTTGCTTGTGCAATCGAATATGTATTGGCCCTTAATGCGCCATATTTTTATAATGTTTCACGTAAAAAATATTTTTAATGGTGCTGAACGACACTGCAATGAGAAGGATCTACGTATATTTCCCATACGGTCAAGTCTCATCTACATGCACAAGTGACTTATAGTGGGGAAAGGCTCGAATGCATGGATCGAATGTTCAAAACATCCGATGGAAAATTCTTTTCCCTGGATGTAGTTGGTCGTCCCGATCGTAATAAGGTCACGTTTGCAACTCAACGAAAATCCCTGGAAAGTATTCCTGCATTGCAACTATCCACCCTTGAAGTTCGTTGTACGATACATCCCAATCTCCGTATAAATGATCCATGACCATTTGTTTAACCAACCATGCCTTCTAATATGAAACTTGGTACTGGAATCGTTCTTGCATTTCGACAATCAGCACCAATACAAGAATGGTGGGCATGTCTTTAACCATTGTCAGGATGCAGTTGCAAATAGTTTTTAAATCAAGCTTGCGGTGGTCCTGCGTTATACGTGCAGAAGTGCATATATGAGGTCCAATATATTTTCGTATCTCCCATTGTTGGGACACTAGATAAATGTAGCTCGTACCCACCACTTGCACCGTTTTATCAACCTCCAACATATATTATCGATTTAGAGTCAACCACTTTGTAGTCGATCGACACCTTCATATTATACCGCTTGATGGCAGTGACGTAGTTGTCTTTGCTCGTGAATCTTTGATTCACTAACAACTCTTCCAATTCAGGATCCACCAACATCAGGTGAGCAAGTATTATGTCCGGGTACTCGGGGAATTTGGAAGCATGTGCCGCATCGAGATCGACGATCAACATGTGGGCCCCAAGATCATTGCGTATGACGATGTCATAACTTGAGTTTTTAACGAAAGGGGCATCATTTACATCCGCACTTTTGTCTTCGATATCATCCAGGATATCATCTATATCGTGGTCACTAAAATCTTCACATTCGTGATCAGAACGACCATTATTATTGAATCCATCTTCACCATGCGCATCGGTCTCAATAACAACAGAATGTATTGTAAAAGAACGTGGTATGGATTTTCGACCCATGTTGATGTGACTCCACCACTGTACTGGTCTGAACATCCAACGTTGAGATCGATGTCCAAACCGTACACAGACAATCTCCTATTGACAGACGCTTTGGGAAACTCCATACATCTTTAACGGGTTCCACATCAACAAACTTAACAAACAACTGAATCGATTCAGTTTCGTAAATATTGCCCTTGTTTATAAATATTTCAATAATTATTTTTTATATTATTTAGTTGAAAAAACTCATTTTTTTAATCATATAACTATTTTTTATGATTAATTTTATAGTTTATATAATAATAATAAATAAAAATATTTTATTTATATATTTACTTAATTAATTGAAGGAAAAAAAGTTAAGCTTCATGTGCCTTTACCTATTGACAGAAAACACTAAGGGCTAGTTTAGTGTTACTTTTGAGGAGTGTTTTTAAAAAATGTTTTAAATAAACGATTTTAAGAAATACTTTTGAGAGATAAAATGTTCATTTTAGACATGTAACAAATAATCATTTAAAAATAATGTTCAAATTAGTTAATATTATGATATTTTAATAAGAATATAGCAAATAATGTATTAGAATTTGTTGTTAATATTTTAATATATGAAAAATAAATTTTAAATATTTTTTAAGCAATTAATCAGAGAAGGGAAAATACCATGTGTTGGAGGGGTGAAAACATAATTAAACTATCAAAAATGCTTTTGGAGAGAGAAAAGCAAAAAATTATAACTTCTCCGTTTGAGGAAAAGTGTTTTTAAAAAGTAAAAAATCTACTTCAAAAATTATTTGTTTAGCATTCATTTTATTTCGAAAGTGTTTTTCATGTAAAAAAATGTTTCTAAAAAACACTACCAAACTCAACCTAAAAAGAGTTACAAATTTACACTTTTAAATAAAAAAGGTAAGAATTAATATAGGAAAAGTACACAACCATTATAGAGACCTTTTAATATAATGAGTTGATTGCGGTAAGGCTTTGCGGACAAATTACCAGAAAATACCCAATTTTTACAAAATTTACGGAAAAAGACTTGTTATCAATTATTTACGGGAAAGGGTTATTTTCCCCGAAAACTCGTCTATGTCAGCACGATTTCACGGGATGCAACAGGAAAACGCTTTCTTGGGGGAGCGTTTTTGCCACATCAGCAAAAAACGCTTCCTTGAGGGCGCGCTTTACTGATGTGGCAAAAACGCTCCCCCAAGGACGCGTTTTAGCTCGTGTTTTTTTCCAAAAAAACTATTCTCTAAATAAATTTTCAAAAAAGGTCACTTTTTAGATATTATAAAAATAGACCAAATTTTTTAAAAATTTACGAGAATAAACCTTTATAAAGGCTAAAAGTGACAACACTATTTTTTTAAGGTGTCATCAATTAATATGGAAATATAACTTACAAAGCAAATCTTTATATAGACCCAAAGTCTCATTTCCCTTATTTTCTTGAGCAATGTGGGATATGAGATATGTGTATATATAGACTCATGAACAGTTTTGCAGCTTGTTCCTAAACAATGTGGGATTCCTTCCTCCTTTAACTAACAACATGAGATTAAAGGCTAGAGTATATTTTTTTTTATAAAACAATTTCTATTTTTTTATATTTTGTTAACATTTTTTCATATTATAAAATTATCTTTTGAGATCTTTAATCTTGTTGCATTTTAGAACTGTTAACATATACAAAAGAACTATTAAAAAAATAGAACAAATTGCACATATGAAACTTGTACATGCAATAATCTTCTATTCAATTTTAAACCTTTGAAATTAATATCAATGCAATTCTACTTTTTAAAATAATTTTCCATTATTTAAATTTAGAAGTTATACTTTAATTTTATTTATTTATTTTATTTTTATTATGAATGTTTGATTAATAAATAAATGGTGAGTATTTGGTACTCAAATAGTATTTTTTTTGTAATTTTTAAAATTGATATATCTTTTTAAATATTTATTTATTTTAATATTTACTATACTAATTAATTTTTTTAATTCTAATTTAATTTAATTTTCATCACCTAATGAATATCGATAAATTTATTGCAGATATATTTTGACTAGATAGATAATCTATTTAAACATAGTATATAATTATGTTAAATAAGTTTTTTATAGAAATATATAATATACATAAAATATAATAATTATTTTAATATTTTATATCTAGATTAAATTACATTAGTAGTCACTTAACTATTTTTAGCTATCGAATTATAAAAACTTACAAATAATCACTCAACTATTAGTAATTTTTTAAATATTTATTTTTTAATATTTTACCATACTCATTTTATATATATATATATATATATATATATATATATTACTTATAGAGTTGAAAAGTTTTAGTTATAATGAAACAAACTTTAGCTTTTTGTAAAAAAATTTAAACTCTAATTAAAAAAATCAAATATAGTGTAGCCTTTAATCTCATGTTGTTAGTTAAAAGAGGAAGGAATCTCACATTATTTAGGAACAAGCTGCAAAACTATTCATGAGTCAATATATACACAGTTTTTTTACTGAAATGGTACCAAAAAAAAAAAAGAACCAAAATGGGTTGGCCTATGGATTATGTACCGAAATGGTACATGCAGGGTGGTCACGTCACTCCCATAGGCGGCACCACCCTGCAAATTAAAAAAAACATAAAACAGTTAGAAAACAGTGCAGAACAGTGCAAAACAGTGATAGACTGAACAATGAGCATGCAGAGGTGGCACCAGCCTGAACAATGCCCTGCGACAGGCGGCACCATGACAGGACGTTTTCTGCATGCCCTTTTGGCATGTTCTGCTCATGGGGACCTAAAATGGTCCCCCCGAAACTTCTTGAAGAAGAAGAAGAAGAAGAAGAAGAAGAAGAAGAAGAAGAAGAAGAAGAAGAAGAAGAAGAAGAAGAAGAAGAAGAAGAGGAAGGAGGTGGTGGCGCCGGAAAAAGAAAGGAAGAAGAAAGAAGAAAGGGAGCACGGGGAAAAAAAATTTAGTGAAATTAGGTATATTTTTTTTAAATAATGTTTGTGTTGTTTTTGAATTGTTATTATATTATTTTTTATATATTAATTTTTATTTTATTACTTATTTGTTGTTAGTTATTTTAAGTTTAGTTTATATTATAAGTTTTGTTAGTTAGGATTAGTAGGTTAAGTAAGAAGAAGAAGAAGAAGAAGAAGAAGAAGAAGAAGAGGAAGGAGGTGGTGGCGCCGGAAAAAGAAAGGAAGAAGAAAGAAGAAAGGGAGCACGGGGAAAAAAAATTTAGTGAAATTAGGTATATTTTTTTTAAATAATGTTTGTGTTGTTTTTGAATTGTTATTATATTATTTTTTATATATTAATTTTTATTTTATTACTTATTTGTTGTTAGTTATTTTAAGTTTAGTTTATATTATAAGTATTGTTAGTTAGGATTAGTAGGTTAAGTAGTAATTTAGTTAGTTAGTAAGTTAGTTATATTACTATTGGTAGGTAGTTAGAAACCCTAAAAAATATTTTGGTTAGTTAGTAAAGTAGATATTAATATGTTAGTTTTTAACTCTAACATTATTTTAGTTAGTATATTGTTATTAATTAAACCTTAATGATTAATTTTTGTTAGTTATATATAAAACTGTTACTATTATTGTTAGTGTAGTATTATTGTTAGTAAAAAATAGTAAATGTTATTTTATTTAGTATATATTATTATTTTTAGTAAAGAAATATTAATTATTGTTAGTATAAAAGAACATTAAAATAATACATGAAACATTATGTATTAAAATAAATAATATAAAAAATAAAATACGAATAATATATTATAATTATTGTTAGTAATGTAATTTGAGAAAAAGGAAAATACAAGTAAATGGTCAAAATAAGTGGTTTTACTAAATCTAATCGTATTTTATTGAAAGTTATAGAATTTGAACACTTAGGAAATACGAACGAACATAGTGCCAAAATAAGGGGTTTTACTAAATTTATATAAAATAAACAGTAAAACCCTATATTTGAATCATTATGTACTAAAATAATATAAAATAACACGAACAAATGCTCGTAATATATAATTATTAAAATAAAATGAACACGGCTCGTAATATATAAAATAAAACGAACAAATGCTCGTAATATATAATAATTATGTACTAAATTATTATTTGATAATCACTGATTTTATTAGAAAAAGGTATACGTATACGTAATATTATTATTAAGGAATCCTAAAAATTATTATCATTATTATTACTTTAGCTATGTTAATATAATTTTATTATTAAGAAACCGTAAATATTATTATTAGTTATTATCATTGTTAGTAAGAACCCCTAATTATTATTTTAGTTAATATTATTATTATGTTTGTATAAATAAAAAAAATTTATATAGTATTATGCGTTGTTTAGATGATGTTTTTGTTATATTATTAGTATTGGCATGTTATTTGTCACTAATTTAATATAGATTTATTGTTTTTTATGTAGGTAAAAAATTTATTTGAGACGGAAATGGCTTCATTGATTAGTAAAGTCCCTCACATATCTGACGCTGCTAATAATATGGTAATGTATTGTTATTTATTAATCGCAGGTTATATTAACAAAATAGCAACATAATAAATTATGTTATTAATCATATCTAATTTTTTTATGATTTAACAGTGTCAGGACTCGTACCGTGTACTAAGGGGCCGGGTGAATGGCTTAAGAAATCCCCCGGATGAACGATTGATGCCGTATATTGAACAAGCTGGATTCGAGTCAGCAGCACTGATCCGGATGTTTGACTTGCGGTATGATATCATATCCGCACTAGTCGAGCGTTGGCGCCCGGAGACCCACACTTTTCATTTCCCGTATGAAGAGTGCACAGTCACTCTAGAGGATGTTGCATTACAGCTTGGGCTCCCAATTGACGGGAGTCCCGTTACGGGCTTCAGTGTGATAGCTGACCCATATACGCTTTGTCAGAGCCTACTAGGGGACTCGTACGGCGATGATGGAGAAAATTTTACAGAGTTGAAATTTACATGGCTGAGAGCGAGATATGAATAGTTATCAGCTGATGCCACTGCAGCCGAGTTGATGTGCGCTAGTCGAGCGTACATTATGCACATCATAGGGGGTGTACTGATGCCCGGTGTAAATAATAATAGGGTTCATATTCAGTACCTACCCCTATTGGCTGATCTGAGCAATGCTCGCTCGTATAGTTGGGGCTCCGCAGTCCTTGCGATATTGTACTGTGAGCTTTGTCGGACGACAGAGCCAAATGCGGTAGATATAGGCGGATGTCTTACACTATTGCAGTCATGGGCTCTATATCGGATGCCATTCTTGGCATCAGTTACCCACCAACCATACGTATATCCACTAGTAAACAGGTGATAAAATATAACTTGTTATTAATTAAAAATTTCTTTATATTGATATTATTTGACTTGAAATTTATTTTTTGTAGGTGGAGTATTTATCCGGGTATCGGGAGGTCGTACAGTGTCCCGATATACCGACTTATGATTGAACAACATGCCGAGGAAGGGGTAAGCGATTCCAATATTGGTTATGTGGTAGTTTGTATATCTTACGCACACCGTGTTTAATTTTAACAATGTTATTAATCATGCAGTTTATATGGATGCCATATCGTAGACCGGAAATTGCAGCCGTTATACCCCCGTCCTCGTATATTCACTCGTATATGTGGTGCACAAACTCACCAATTCTCAGTTTCAATGTAGTCGAGTGGTATCACGGGACCGAGTGCTGCGCCAATTTGGTTGCGTCCAATATATTTCGGATCCGCCATGCCAAGTGGGAGAGTTTCATTGCAAAACTAAGAGAGGGAGACAAGACTTGGATTGGGGGGTTAGGCACCAGGGATTTATTGCGATGTGGAATGATCGTATTTCCCGAATACCCCGGATGGATATGGCTTCCGGTCTTCAACCTCCATTAGAGTACATACAATGGTACTCTAGTATGGGGAAGCCATATTTACTCGGAGGTCAGTCGACTGTAGTCCCCCCGCACAGGCAGCGACATGGGGCATATGGAGGCTGAGGTAGCTGGAGATCCTGATCCCGAGCCGGAGCCCGAGCAATCACATTCATATTCGGAGGCATATTCGTATCATCCATATGTGCCGGACTCGTCAGGAGGTGGATACCAGTACGGGGTTGATATATTTGGATCGTACACACCGCAGTACAGCACTCCCGGCTCGTATCCACTGCCGGACATCAGGCCTCCCGGGTCGTATCCACTACATCAGGGCACTGCTTCTGGGTCGAGTTCATCTATGCCCTTCGAGCCATATGATTTTTCAGCCATGTTTAGCACACCCCCACCCGGACCCCCACCGGAGACTGAAGAGGAAGTTGGACGTCGCGGGCACCCGCGACGTGAACGTCGAGCACCACAGAAGTACACACCGAGGACTACATCATCGAACCATCAGTTTTAGGTGTTTCTTATGGTTTTGATTTTCTTGTATTTTGTATTTGTAAATATTACAATGTTTGTAATTTATTTGTATAAAATTAACTTGATTATTTGGAGCTTCAACATTTCGTAACAAGATTTGACCACGCGATGGAATATTTAAGTTTGATTTTTGGTCATGTATATGGTCGCTATGATTAGTTAATATTTTTATTCAAAAATGTTAAATGGTTGGAATTGGTATTTAAGTGAGTTCGGTTAGGTCTTTTAAAATGAACGATGTGTATAGGTTATATTGATTAGGTTTGAATTGGCAAAGTATGTTATATTAATTGTTCGATTGTAGATTAACTTAGTTTGTGGTAAGAATGAAATTTATTTTGCATACAAATCCATAGATATCTATATTCATAAAAATCCATACATGTTAATCTTCCACAAAAATCACCAAAAATCAGAGTACAAAACAGGTTAATCTGAATAAGCTCAATTCCCAGTCGCTCGTGACGATTGTCCAACATGATAGTTTCGCTGCGGGCATTTACTTCGATTATGACCACCTAACCTGCATATTCCACAGCGCTTACCGTCGGATTTCTCCCTAAAGTCCATTTCATTACGAATTCTGGATGATTGCGGACAACCTCTCAGATTCCTGCGTAGCGATCTGTCTGGGACAAGCTCGAAAGTCGTTCGAGGCACCTCCCATGTAGACAGGTCGGCCAGGACAGGGAACTCATTTTCCCAGACATGCAACGTACGTTCGAGCGTGTACAGATCATCGACAAACTGTTCGACATTAAGGATCGCTTTAGCACACGCTGCCACAACATGTGCACACGGATAATGAAGTGTTTGGAACCTCCTGCATTCGCACTGTCTGTTGCGAAGATCGACTCCATAAGACCTTGGTGGAAAACCGGGTCGACGACCGATGGACTCCGTAACTCGAAAAGTTTCTATTCATTGTGAATATATTTCTACAGTCATCGACCTCGTAATCCGACGGTTTGCAATCAATGCATCCCTGACATCTTCCACAAACACGTGTCCCGCATCCATCTAGTTGACTTGTTGTTCACCCATTCTTGGCATCAAGGTAGCCAACCTGTAGAATGTAGCCGAGAAGACAGATGAAATCGGAAGATGTCGTGTTTTTAACAACACAACGTTGACCCCCTCCACCAAGTTTGTGGTCATTTGACCATAACGAAAGCCCTCGTCACAACTTTGAGCCCATTGCCACGGCTCCATTGTACCCAACCACTCCCGAAAAGATTTGTTCGTTTGACCTTCCATTTCACTCTCAAGTTGAGTTATTCTTTGGCGAAAAATATGTGGCTCTAACTCGTTTTTAAAAAAAGATAAGTTATGATTACTGGATAACATAAAAACATTAAACTTATATTGAAAATATAAGGTTATCCTTTACCCATTTTCACCACTTCTCTCTTCCAATTTGCATTCTTATACTCTAGAAGAAAGTTAGCCGCAATGTGACGGATGCAGTAAACGAATCTCTATGGCACACCGGAACGTCTAATTGCGGCAATTAATCTTTACCCTCTATCGGAGATGATGCAAATATTATCATTGCTAATAACATACCTCCACAGATTGGTAAGGAAGAATTCTCAGGATTCCATATTCTCCTTATCTACTATTGCAAACACTGAGCACGTTCCTATCGCCGTTTTGAGCAACCGCAATAAGTAAGATCTGTGTATATTTTCCGTATAGCCATGTCCCATCCACCTGCACAAACGGCTTGCAGTGTGGAAATGCCCGTACACATGGATCAAATGTCCAGAACATCCGATGAAAAATTCTTTTCCCCGGCTGTAATTGGTCATTTGGGCCGTAAAAAGGTTGTGTCTGTAACTCAATCACAGTTCTCGGTATATACTCCCGCATAGCAGCTATCCATCCCTGTAGCTCGTTATATGATGAATCATAATCCCCATACAATTGTTCCATTGCCATCTGTTTAGCTATCCAAGCCTTTCGATATGATACTCGATACTAGAATCGTGCTTGTATTTCAGCAATCAGTACCGAAACTTTAATAGTCGGCATGTCCTTCACCATTGGCATAATACACGTACATATAGTTTTGGAATCAAGTTTTCGATGATCTTCTGTCATACGTGTCGATCTGCATATGTGAGGCCCAACCAATTTTCTTATCTCCCACATCTGCGAATTTTGTATGAATGCAGCTCGTACCCGCCAATTACAGCCTTCCGCTACCTTCTAACACTCCGCAATATATATCGTCAATTTAAACATCGCGACTTTGTAATCCACTGATATATCCATGCTATACCGTTTAATAGCATATACACTCTTCTTTACTTCCGAATTTCTGGCCTACGAATAACTCCTCATGATCGGAATTTACGGCCAGCCGGTGAGCAGGATATATTTCAAGGTACTCCGGGAACTCAGCCACACGCGCTGCGTCGGGGTCTATGAGCGACATGTGTGGCCCAGGATTATTGTGTATCGCAATACATACCAGCTGGTTCCCGATCGGAGACGCGCTAATGTTTTCATCGTCATTCACGTCTTCATCGTCAATATCATCAGGTATATCGTCCATATCGGGATCACTGTCACTATCGACCTCTTCCTCACAATGATCACTACTATCGTGTCCATCATCACCAACCACATCAATATTAGGTGTAATATTAAGATCGATATCGATCCCACGTATATTCGATTCGGCATCAACATACGATATTGGAGGCACCATGGACGGTTCTTGAGCTCCATGTTCTTCACCATATGCATTGGTGTCTTCATTTGCCTCAATACCGGCTAACTCAGCAAATAAGTGAATCGGTGCATTTCTGTTACTCTCATTCCCACAATAAAGAGCGATCATTGTCTCCACGTCTTCGTCGTCTACAAGTTCCATTTCTGTGAATTTGATCGGATCTGCGGAAATTGGAAACTTGTAGAAAATTCTCGAGATCGTTCTCCCACACCGTCTAACAATTTTTGCGTTTATCCTTCGCTTCATATCATCCAACGAGACATTTCTATTAAATCTCATTGCTATTTGTTGCCGACATTCAAATATGCATCCAACGGTTGTTGTCAAGATGATTCCATCGAAATAAACGCATACGAAAAACTGATCATCCATCTTCAATATTCAATCTGTTAAAAAATAAACAAAATTGCTCAAAAAAATTTTGATTAGTATATACTATTCTTAAATAAAAAACTTAATGTTTGAATATGCTATTTTTTTTCATTCTTAAGCTCACACTATTAGAATTATTTTGTACATGAACAACATTTATCTTTACATCTAACCACTTTATCATTTTTTTCATTCTTTTAATATAAACACAAAACTTACGAACAAATCAAAAAATAATAACAAAAATAATATTTAGGGTTCCTTACTAACAATTACAAATACTAACTAAAATATAATATAATAACTAAAATATTAATATACTAACATAGTCAATATATGATTTTAGGGTTTTTAGGGTTTTTAACTAACATATTAACATACTCACAACAATATACTAACTATGTTACATATTTAATAAAATATTAATAGTATTCTAATATTTTAATTATACTACTAGCAATATATTACTATTATAGGGTTTTTAACTAACATATTAATATACTAACACATTAATATACATACTAACTAACAATATATTATTTTAGGGTTCTTAGGGTTTAAACTAACAGATTAATATACTAACAATATATTAACTAACATATTAATATACATACTAACTAACAATATATTATTTTAGGGTTTTTAACTAACATATTAATATACTAACAATTTACTAACTAACATTTATTAACTAACATATTAATAAACTTACTAACCAAAAAATTTTTTTAGGGTTTCTAACTACCTAACAATTATAATATAAGTAACTAACTAACTAACTAAAATACTAATTAACCTATTAATCCTAAGTAACTAACTAAACTAACTAACTAACAATAGCTATAATCTAAACTAAACTAAACTAAACTAAACACTAGCATTGTTTAAAAAAAAATTATACCTAATTTTTCTTTTTCTTTTTTCTTCCCTCTGATCTTTCTTTCTTCTTTCTCTGGCGCCACCTTCTTTTTGTTCTTCTTCTTTTTCTGCTTCTGCTTCTATCTTCTTCTTCTTTTTCTGCTTCTGCTTTTGCTTCTACCTTCACATTTCGGGGGGGGAAGGGATAATGGCCATGCAGGTGCCGCCTCTGGGAGGCCATTGTCCAGGCCTGGTGCCGCTTCTGGCAGGCCATTGTCCAGGCCTGGTGCCGCCTCTGCCATGGCATTGTTCAGCTTGTGTACTGTGCCTTTGTCGTGTAACACCCTGGTTTAGGGGTTATGCGTTTGGAGCATAACCCGAGCATTTAGAAGGCTTAAGGTCCTGTTGGAGGAATTTTAGGGGTTTTGGAGAACCTTAGAAGGCAAGGGATGCCTTAGAAAATTTTTTAAATTTTAGGGTAATAAGAGGGAAATAGGGTAGAAAGGCCTTAAAATAAAATTGTGGAGTTTAAGGCACAAGAAAGGCATTGGCAAAGTGGTGCCCGTGCGCCACTTAGGCGCTGGAGGAGGGTGAGGGCGCTGGTTCGAGTGGTAGAAGCGGCATTTGGTGTTTTATTTTTATATGCGGTTATGGGCTGGCGTAGGAAGGGTTTAAAATAAAATGGGTGGCTTTATGGCATAAAAATCAAGGTGGCCCAGGGCCTGGGCGCTACTTGGCAGCAGGGTTCCCCCAGGTCCTGTGTTCGAATCCTGGGGGCTGTAGGTGGTTTGGTTTTTATTTTTTTGCTGCCGATTGGGGTATTGGACAGCACATGGGGGGCTTCAAATGGATAAGATTAGGATTTTGTTTTCAATTCGGCTGAAGGAGATAATTATGAGTTTTTCTTTTGTTTTTTTTTTTAGTGGTAGGATAATTGTAGGATAATTATTATTAGATTGTTTTTTTTTTATGAGGTGATAAAATAAGTTTAAGATAGGAAAGGAAATTGGTTTAGAATTAAAAAAAAAGTGGTGGCCGGCCAAGGGGTGGTCTTTTACTTTGATTTAAGTAGTGATATTGGATAAAGTTGCTATTTTATCTACTTAGTTATATTAAATATAGGATTATTATTATTTTATCTAATAAGTGGGATATGGTGGAGCATTCAAATTGTTTTTGAATTGGACTAATTCAATTTGAATTAGTAGGAGGATGGCCGAATCTTGGGTTCTTCATTCGGTTAGTGGCCGAATTTTATAAATAGGGGAAACACCCTTTTGCATATTTTTTTTAGTCTCTCATTTTAATTGCTTGTGCCAATTTTTCTTCTACCTCCCTCTCCCTATCTTTTATTTTATTTTCTCTTAGTTTTGCCGAAAGTTGTAGTCAACCAATTCATTGCCGAATTCCTTTCACTCTCTTCCTTTCTATACCTTTTTATTTCCTTCAACTTTGATTCTTTAACCTTTAGACTAGGCCGAAACTCCTTTATTATTGAGCACCATTGTCGAAATCGTTGGCATCCTAGTGTGGTTGGCCGAATATCAGCAAGGGTGATCTCCTCGGTTCATCTCCATTTAGTTTTTAAGGGTAAGTGTTATCTTTAAGGTATATTCCGGGATTCTCTTCCATAAGATGCCGAATCAGGAATTTAGGCCTTGATTCCTTTGGTTGGCCGAATGATCTTTAGGGCCATGATGATGTGTTTTTCTGATGTAGCTAGCGCGAGGGAGCACTTAGGGACTGTTTGAATTCGGTTACTCATCAAGGGCAAATCGACAGAAGCAAAGGAAGGCCTTCGGGATCTCAGATTATTTCGGTAAGGATGTTAGTAAGTAACTTAGATTTGTTAAGAGTAGATTGTGGCTTTGTTGATTAATGGTGTGATTCTGATTAAGCTTTTTGATGGAGACCAATACCAGTCAAGAAGGGAAAGGGAAAGTCCCTGTTCCGAAGTTTAAGAAAAGAGCCGTCTCGGCAGTTCGGGATTGGCCACCGGGGTGTGGACGTGCAGCAGAAAACGTTAGGCAGATAGCTGTGGTCTCGCTAAGCGATAGCGTTGAAATCGAGGGTTAGAACTTCAGGTTATAAGGTGTGTAACTAACCCACTGTTTCCGGTTTTATGTGTTATATGTTTTACTAACAAGTGCAGTAATAAGTGTGCCATATATACCCCTAAAGGGTATAGCGATGATCAGGTTAGTATCGGACCTGTTGCAATGTGATTATTTGTTTATGAGTATGTTTATGGATATTAATAAGCATGTGCATGCATTATCACGATTATATTTTATGTGGCATGTGCATGGGTGGGTTATGAAAAGAAGGTACGGGTGTACTTCGAGTACGTGGTTGATGTCAGCTTTGTGCTACATCGTGGATTGGCGCTGACTGAGGTCGCGTTGTGGATCTTTGCGATTTAGTTCGCGTGGTTACCTTGATTGATATCGGCTTTATGCCATATCGTGGCTTGATGGGTTGCTATGTGCTCCCTCGTGGATGGCATTGGTTGCCTTTTTGGAGGGAAAAGGAGAGGGTGACTCAATAGTCCCCTGGTGTGTGGTAGGCTGGATAAGGGGGTGTGTAGCGGATGGACCCTAGGTTTGGGTTGGGTATCATGCTGCATTATTTTTGTAATAATATGGAATGGGCCAAGCCCAATATGACATGTGGATAGGTATGTTTTGGGAACATACGTGGAAATGGGCCAAGCCCAGTTGATATGTGGTTTATTGAGAAATGGGCCTAGCCCAGTATTTGAGTATGATTTGAATGTGGGCCAAGCCCAGATTGTGGTAATTGTTAAAATGAATATATTATTTGTTGCATTTGATAATTGGGATATTATGTGGCTAGCATGTGGGTGGATTTCAGTGGTTAACTTACACACTGAGTCATTATGACTCACCCAATTATTTTCAAACATCGCAGGTGACAGGTTGATCGGACCGGGTTGGAGAGGATGCAAGGTGGCCCATGCAGAAGGAGATTGATTTAATTATTTTTAAGCAATTTTTAATACAAAGTGTTTTGGATTAATTATTTTTTGTAATAAGGGCCTTATTATTATTATTTTTGTTATCACTATTTTTGATATTACTTGATATTATGGTTTACTTAAAAGAAATTATTATGTGAAGATGATTTTAATTTTAGCAACCTATTTAATCAAAGTATTTATATATTTTTATACTAAAGTTTTAATATGGATTATTTTTAATAACAAAGCTTTATTTATAATTTTAAAAGAAAAGACATGGTTTCCAAAAGTTAATAGAATTTTCAAGTTTTATTCTAAAGTCAAAGATTTTGCAAACGGTTTCCGAAGTGACATAACCAGATCCGGTCAGGACTTGTGGGCCGGGTTTGGGGGTGTTACATGTCGTTTACTGCTGCATGCCTCTGTCTTTTACTGTTTCATTTAACTGTTTGCTGCAGGTAAGGCTGATACCAGGGTGGTGCCGCCTATGGGAGTGGCGTGACCACCCTGGTTATACCATTTCAGTAAATAACGAGAAACGCAGCCCCTTTTGGTTCTTTTTTTTTTGGTACCATTTCAGTAAAAAACCCAAAATATATACATATCTCATATCCCACATTGCTAAAGAAAACAACGGAAATGAGACTTTGGGTCTATATAAAGATTTGCTTTGTAAGTTATATTTTCATATTAATTGATGACACCTTAAAAAAATGGTGTTGTCACTTTGAGCCTTTATAAAGGTTTATTCTCGTAAATTTTTAAAAATTTGGTCTATTTTTATAATATCTAAAATATGACATTTTTTAAAAATTTAATTCGAGAATTGTTTTTTTTGGAAAAAAACATGGACTAAAACGCGTCTCTAGAGGAGCGTTGCCTCAAGGAAGCATTTTTTTGCTGATGTGGCAAAAACGCTCCCCCAGGGAAGCGTTTTCCTGCTGCATCCCCTGAAATCGCGCTAACGTGGACACGTTTTCGGGGGAAATGACGTTTTCCGGTAAATAATTGGATAACACGTCCTTTTTCGTAAATTTTGTATAAAAATGATATTTTCTGGTAAAATACCCAAGGCTTTGCAATATATATAATGCAATATTAAATAATTATAATAATTTATTTATTATTTTTCATACCAGTTTTACAATTCATATTTAAGTTTTGTGATTCGAATAAATGTTCACACTTACATATGTACATAAAGATATAAATATAAAAATAAATAAAACTAATATAATAATATTATAAAAAATAATTAATTGCCGTTGAAAAACTCCTTTAAATGAGGATTTGGAAAGGTTAATATTATTCATTTGGAATAAAGGCAAACATTTCCCATTAATTACGAAATTTGAGTTTACCATATGATGAATTGTGGTGGAAAATTATATTATAAAAACTGCCATATAAGTGATTGTTACCGAATTTGCTCCAAAGTTCATATATATATGAATGATTTCTTCTAAAATATGATTGGTAGTTGGAGAATCAATTCAAAAGATGTGATTTTTTGGACAATTATATGTGATTCATATCATATGTGATGATAAATTCTTATATATGTGACTTATATTGATAAAATTCGTCTTTTAATTTATTTATTTCTTAATGTCAATTTTATATTTTTCTTTTTTGTCAGATTTGGATGAAAAATATAAGGCCCCTATTAGTTAATTTAATGATCAACATTTTCTATTGATGTGACATGAGTTTTTTGGTGATCTTGTTGATATAGAATGTGATGTGACATGAATAGGGTAAAAATTGGCAGAAGTGATTGTTACCAAATTTACTTCAAAATTCTTTTTTTTTTTCTTTTTGAAATAAAACTGGATTATTATTAAACTTAGGCCCAACAATGTCCACAACAAAGAACAAAAGAAAACCCAATAAAAGTTCAACAAATAAAGAAATAAAGAAACGAGCAAAAATAAATCAGCAACAAAAAAATCGGCCCAAGCAGCTAACCCAATAGCAGAAACGACAGAGTGCTATTGGGAAATGCTTCCCAGCTGTTATCCATCCTATACCTCTGTCTTGAAAACCGCTCCTTTGATGGGGATTAATTAGATAACATTTATGATTTCCATCATTTCCAATACCGTCTCAGATAATCCATGCCAACTTTCTCACTTCCATTTCTCCATGGAAAACATACGAATTTGCAGATCAGTATTCCTCCCTCCCTTTCTTCCCCCTTGCTAGTAACGTCGCCTGCTCTCCTCCTGCGCATATTCCGTCCAAGCACGATCGTCCATCACCGCCTTCACACCACTAGGGGTGAGTATTTGATCGAGTCGAGTCGAATCGAGTCAAAAAATTTCGAGTTAGTCTAGTTGGCGAATCCTATTTTAGCAACCGAACTCAATTTGAATTTTTTTCGAATCGGATCGAATCGAGTTAAAAAATTTCAAGTCAAGTCGAGTCGAGTTAACGAATCCTATTATTTATACTTAATGTTGCATTTACATGAACTAATTATTTAACTAGTAAACGAAGTATAAAATTATTTAACTACATAAACAATATAATTGTTTTACCTTTTAACTTAATGAGTAAACATTTATCAAAACAACGTAGTTTTGACTTTTAACTTAATGGTTTTGACTTTTAACTTTAGAAAAGGTAAACATTTATCAAAATAGCGTAGTTTTGCCTTTTCTTATTCGGATTTTTGGATAACTCGAATTGTGTAATTCACATTTGAGTTAAACCGAAAAACTTAATTTTTTATTCGAGTTGATCTAAAAAACTTGATTAACTCAAATAAGTTGAACTATTTAATTCAAAATTTGAAAATTTTATCGAAATTTTTGAATCGAATTGGATTTTACTCACCCCTACACAGCACTAGGAGGAACTATCTGGAACAGATAAGTATTCTCTCCCTTCTTAATGCCCTCAGTAGCAATTAAGTGTGCAACCTTATTAGCTTCCCTTTCGATAAAGAGAAAATTACAGTATCTGAACAGTAGACCATACACTTTGCATCTTCTATATACGCAGAAATTTCAAATCTGTCTTCTGTCTTCTCCTGTAGTTTTCGTATCACCGTTCTTGAATCTCCTTCAATTTCTACTTCCCTCAGGCCAAGCTAGGCCCCCAAATCGATTGCTTGGTAACAGGCCAACGCCTCGGCTGCAAACGCGGATGGTATGTTCTTATTCACTATAGCTTTTGAACAGATGACTTCTGCTCTCCCATTTCTGACCACTAACCCAGAGCATGATTCTCTTTTTTGTTTGTTGAAAGCCGCATCAAAGTTTATCCTCATACGTGTCTCTCCTGGTGCCTTCCATCTAGTCGCGTGAGTACCTCTAACTGGTAAGATCTGTTTCGACCCATCTATTTCTTTCAAATAATTTGTAGTAAAATCTGCGATTTGGGCTCCTGATTGGATTTCTCCCTCATGTACAAATTTGTTTCTTGATGTCCAAATGCCCCATAATGCGCATACAAATCTTCTACACACAAGCAGAGAGTTATTTTCAAAAACACCTTTAACCCATTCAGTGAACTCCGTGGTTTCTTCTGAGACAGACCACACCATTTCTAATCTATCCCATGTTTCCTTTGCAACAGGGCAGTTTCTAAACAAGTGCTCCCTCGTCTTTGTTTCGGCTTGACATCTTCTGCAATTAACAGGCCCCATAATCCTCCTATAATGTAAATTGCTAAAATTAGGCAGATAGTTACGCATGCTACGCCAGGCTGTAATCTTTATTTTTGAGGGTAGTTCTATGCTCCATAGTTTTTTGTAAAATTTCTTTAGACTGTCCTGTATTTCTGTATCTCCCCATTGTGCAAGAACTCTGTGTCCACTACGCACCGAATACTGTCCAGTGGCCTCTTCACGCCAGATGACAAAGTCCTCATGTGATCTCATCGACAAGGGAATACATAAAATTATTTCAGCATCTCTCTCAGCAAAGGTACGTAGGATCAACTCCTCATTCCATCTCCTTGTGTTATTATCAATCAAATCTGCAACTTTGACTAGGCTTGAATTTTGACTTGAATTCTGACAAGTAAGCATTTCGTCGCCAGGAACCCATCTATCTTCCTATATAGAAACTTTCTGACCATCTCTAACTCTTCACCCTAGGCCTTTTAGAAGGAGGCCTTTTGCCTTCCACAAGCTTTTCCAGGTAAATGAAGGTAAATAACCTAACTTGGATTTTAAGAAATCGAACCCCTTATAATATTTTGCCTTCAACGTACGCGCTAGTAACGAATTAGGATAACGTAATAAACGCCAACCCTGTTTGGCCAATAATGCAATATTAAAAAAGGTCAAATCGCGAAACCCCAATCCTCCTTCTTCCTTACTTGCGCTTAAAGACTTCCAATCACACTAATGCATGCCTCTCTTCCCGTTGGTTTTATTCCACCAAAACGAATTCATTATATTTTCCATTTCCAAGCACAGTGATTTTGGCAAAAGAAAACACGTCATCGAATACATAGGGATTGATTGTAAAACAACTTTTATAAAAACTTCTCTGCCTCCTTGTGAAATATGTCGAATACTCCAACCATTAATTCTCTGCTTCAATTGATCTTTTAGAACTTGAAAAGCTAACTTTCTTTTCCGTCCCACCATACTTGGTAGCCCCAGATATTTGTTTGGATCACTCAAACACTGAACGTTAAGAGCTTGACACACCACATTCCCCTCTTGATCAGTAACATTTGAGCTAAAGAACACCGTTGATTTTTCAAAATTAACACACTGTCCAGAACAAACTTCATATTCCTTAAGGATTTCCTTGAGCACATTTATTCCTCTATTCGAAACATCCCCGAAAAGAATACAATCATCTGCAAACATAAGGTGGGTGATCAACGGAGCATCTCGACTCACCTTAGCGCCCCTAATCCTGCTCTACTGGCCAGCCAATCTCATTAATGCGAACAATCCTTCTCCACAAAATAGGAATAAATACGGGCTTAGTGGATCACCTTGCCGTAAACCACTTGTAGATCTGAAACTCGACCCTTCTTCACCATTACTCAGAATAGAGTATTGAACAGAACTAATACATCGAAAAATGATATCAATGAAGCCATCTGCAAAACCCATCCTAGACATGACACCTTTGATAAAAGGCCATTCCACTCTATCATAAGCTTTGCTCATATCAAGTTTTAAGGCCATATATCCTTTTCGCCTTGTTCTTTTATTCTTTAGAGTATGAAGTACCTCATAAGCCAATAACACATTGTCTGTAATGAGCCTACCAGGAACAAAAGCACTTTGAGAGTCGTCAATACAAACATCAAGTACCTTTTGGAGTCGGTTAGCAACGACCTTTGCAATAATCTTGTAGATCACTGTACATAGGCTGATAGGACGAAAATTCTTCAAATTTGTAGGAGCCACAGTTTTTGGAATCAATACCAGTAAGGTTCTTTTAATATCTTCCATCGAATGTCCATGATTCAGCACATTCAGACAAAAATCCCTAGTATCCTTTCCAACTATATGCCAAAACTTTTGATAAAAAATTGCCGAAAAACCATCAAAACACGAGGCTTTTGTAGGACCCATTCCATTAAACGCATTAATAATTTTTGCCTCTGTGTAAGGATTCAGCATAGTTTGATTCATACTGTTTGATATACATGCTTTGATTCCTGACAGTATGTGTTCCATATCACTTACTCATTTTGACTCAAATAAAGTAGAGAAATATACCCTAGCAATCTCTTCAATCTCACTCTCATTTGTTGCGATCGACCCATCAGATCTCTGTAGCCCTCGGATGCGATTAATATGTTTTCTTTGCGAGGCATACTTGTGGAAAAATAAAGTATTCTTATCACCCATTTGTAACTAGTTAACTCTTGCTCGTTGTTCCCAATATCTCTCCTCTTTATCCATTTCCATATTCAAGTGAAGTTTTACCTCCGAAAGCTCCACCAAATTCTCCTCTGATCTCTCTTCATCTTTCAGTTCTTCAATTCTTCTATTCAATTACTGTATCTTACCTTTATGATTGAACTGCATTCTACCAGCCCATGCTTTCAGCCCTTGTGCAAGAGTTGTCATACGATTAAGATACGGGCCAGAACATTCCTTCCAAAGCTTCTTAACTTCTTTCTCACACGATTCCTCAAGAACCCACCAGGATTCGAATCGAAAACGAGACGTATTACTCCTCTTTCTTCCATCTTCCGTTTCAGCGAGCAAAGGGCAATGGTCAGAGAAAGAATGCGAAAGATGCCTCAGAGAATAATTAAGGAAAGTTTGAGACCAAGAGCCTGTAGCAACACATCTGTCAATTCTTTCCCTTATGTTTCGCTCAAGAATTCGACCTCGTTCCCAAGTAAACCACGGACCTAAAAAGCCAATATCTTCCAAAAGACAATCCTCCAACGTTCTTCGAAAAGCCTCCATTCTAGCCTCTTCCATTGGAAGACCTCCTTTTTTCTCATGTGCACATAAAATGACATTAAAATCACCACCAACCAACCAAGGTAACGAATTGTTTTCACCCAGCCGTCGAAGTAATGCCCATGTTTCTGCTTTATTTCTAACTTTCGGTGCCCCATAGAATCCCGTAAATCTCCATCGAGGTTTTTCTTCATCTTCTTGGATTTCCACATCAATGTGATTTTCTGAAAAACTTTTTACCCGAACTAAATGTCCCCCATTCCATCCTAGACTCAATCCTCCTCGAGAACCTTTAGCTGAAACATCAATACCATTAAAAAAACCATACCTTCTTCGGACTCGTTCCATCCTATTAGCATTCAATTTAGTCTCCATGAAGAAGACAATTTGGGGATGATAAATTTTCAGCATGTGCTGAAGTCGTCTAACTGCTCGCATACTCCCCAATCCGCGAACATTCCAACAAAAGATTTCATTGCTTCCGGTCGGCTTGCCCTCTGGCAGCTGCCGATATTTGTTGGTTATGAGCACTCGACCCACCATAAACGTCCAACGAATCCTGAGCATTAGAAACCTTAGAGATAAAATATTCAGAGACGACTTCAGCACATGCTGAAAATTTATCATCCCCAAATTTTCTTCTTCATGGAGACTAAATTGAATGCTAATAGGATGGAACGAGTCTGAAGAAGGTGTGGTTTTTTTAATGGTATTGATGTTTCAGCTGAAGGTTCTCGAGGAGGATTGAGTCTAGGATGGAATGGGAGACATTTAGTTCGGTTAAAAAGTTTTTCAAAAAATCACATTGATGTGGAAATCCAAGAAGATTAAGAAAAACCTCGATGGAGATTTACGAGATTCTATGGGGCACCGGAAGTTAGAAATAAAGCGAAAACATGGGCATTAGTTCGACGGCTGGGTGAAAACAATTCGTTACCTTGGTTGGTTGGTGACGATTTTAATGACATTTTATTTCAAATTTCTTATATATGAATGATTTCTTTTAAAATACGATTGGTAATTGGAGAATCAATTCAAAAGATGTGATTTTTTGAACAATCACATGTGATTCATATCATATGGGGTCGAGCTACATGTGGTGATAAATTGTTATATATATGATTCATATTGATAGAATTCGTCTTTCATTTATTTATTTCATAATGTCAATTTTATAATTTCCATTTTTGTCAGATTTGGATGAAAAATGTAAGGCCACTATTAGTTAATTTAACAATCAACATTTTCTATTGATGTGACATGATTTTTTTGGTGATCTTGTTGATATAGAATGTGATGTGACATGAATAGGGTAAAAATTGGTAGAAGTGATTGTTACCGAATTTACTTCAAAATTCTTATATATGAATGATTTCTTCTAAAATACGATTGGTAATTGGAGAATCAATTCAAAAGATGTGATTTTTTGAACAATCACATGTGATTCATATCATATGGGGTCGAGCTACATGTGGTGATAAATTGTTATATATATGATTCATATTGATAAAATTCGTCTTTCATTTATTTATTTCATAATGTCAATTTTATAATCTCCATTTTTGTCAGATTTGGATGAAAAATGTAAGGCCACTATTAGTTAATTTAACAATCAAGATTTTCTATTGATGTGACATGATTTTTTTTGGTGATCTTGTTGATATAAAATGTGATGTGACATGGATAGGGTAAAAATTGGTAGAAGTGATTGTTACCGAGTTTACTTCAAAATTCTTATATATGAATGATTTCTTCTAAAATATGATTGGTAATTGGAGAATCAATTCAAAAGATGTGATTTTTTGAACAATCACATGTGATTCATATCCTATGGGGTCGAGCTACATGTGGTGATAAATTGTTATATATATGATTCATATTGATAAAATTCGTCTTTCATTTATTTATTTCATAATGTCAATTTTATAATTTCCATTTTTGTCAGATTTGGATGAAAAATGTAAGGCCACTATTAGTTAATTTAACAATCAACATTTTCTATTGATGTGACATGATTTTTTTGGTGATCTTGTTGATATAGAATGTGATGTGACATATATAGGGTAAAAATTAGTAGAAGTGATTGTTATCGAATTTGCTTCAAAATTCTTATATATGAATAATTTTGTAAAAGCCCGGTTTTGACCCTAATTGGAAAAGTAGTTTCGGGACCATAAATCTGAGTCCGAAAAATATTTTAAAATTATTTTCAGTGTTTATTATGTGTGAATTTGCTTGTGTTAAATTTTTGTATTTTAATTTCGTCGTTTAAGTGTCCGATTAAATAAAAGGACTTAATTACTTAAAATATGAAATTTTCTAATTAATGTGTAAGTGTTAATTTGCTAATGACATTTTAATATTAGGTCCTTAAAGGGAAAATAGCCCTTTTAGCTATAGTGGACGACATATGGTCTAAAATGACCTTAGTTTATATGTTAAAATTATTAAATATAAAAGGTTAAATAAGTAATATAATAATAAGTTAATATATGTTAAAAGATAACAAATTAAAAGCCATGTTCTCATTCTTCATCACCGAAATTAGAAGAGAAAAATTAGTTCTGAAAGCTTCAAATATTCGGCCATTGGAGGTCTTGATTGAGGTTAGTTTTGGTTTCGGTTTTTGATAATTTTTATGTTTTTGATACCGTAACTTTGAGTACTATCCGACCCATGCTAGAATTTTTTATTCTGATGATGATTTTGTGTTTTGCCATTGATGGTAGCTTGTGATTTTTGTTGTTTGATGATGAAATATGAAATATATGTATTAGATTAACATGTTTTGTCTTTGAATTTTTGATGAATTTGAGTAATTTGGACTAAATTACAAAAGTAAATTTTTGAGGGACTAAAATGTGAAATAAATGAAATGTGTGGGCTTGTATGGACACTAGGAAGATTCAGCCCTTGTATAGTGTAGTCAAATTTTGTGTATTTTGTGTTTTGTGCAAAAAGGACTAAATTGTAAAAAGCGTGAAATATTAGGGGCAAAATTGTAATTTTCTCATTTATGTGTTTTTAGGCTAAATTGAATAGAATGGTGTTTAAATAAGTTTAATTTGAATATGTTTAGATCAAGAATTAAAGAAATCAGATTTGGATCGGGGAAAGACAAAAGTGGTCGAATAGCTGATTTCACAGTCGACGACGTCCGAGGTAAGTCAATAAACATTTAAATGTTGATATAATCATGGATATATATTTGTTATGTATCAAAATGAATTATTTGAATTTATGTATGCTATGGCCGAATAAGAATATTGTGAATTGGCTAACTTCTGAGCTTGATTCGACTGAGATTCGACGTCTGTAAGCCCCATACGAATCTCAGGAATAGATAGGATACATATGTCATGGCATAGGATATCCGATATGTGTTATCGTGTAAGACCACGTCTGGGACGTTGGCATCAACTTGTGGTTACGTGTAAGACCATGTCTGGGACATTGGCATCGTATTTGATTCGTGTAAGACCCTGTCTGGGACAGTGGCATTGATATGTGATTACATGTAAAACCATGTCTAGGACGTTGGCATTGTACGAGCTTCCGACTATCCGTGTATCCTTTTTAATTCCAAATGGTTCAACGGGCATGTGTAAGTGAAGGCTAATGTGATATTTGAACTAAAAGAACTCAGGTAAGTATATAATCTGTATTATGATATGAAAGGTAAGTTATATGTTTGTTTCATTGTACAGAAGTTAATGTGTAAACATATGAACCGTGTATAAGTTTTAACTATGTGTATTCAGCCAAAGGATACGTTATTTGAATTTGATATTGAAATTTGAGTAATTACTTGTGATTGTGTATAATTCAGTACTTGATATAGCTTTGTATATATGATTTTGTTAAGTTAATTGATTTTACCTTGATATTGACTTACTAAGCTTAAATAGCTTACCTTGTGTTTCTTTGTCTATTTCTATTTTATAGATTTTGGATTTACGTTACGAGCTCGGGGATCATCAACAAGACTATTCACACTATCGACAGTCTCTTTTGGTATTTTGCTAAGTTAATTTTGAATATATGGCATGTATAGCATAGTAAAAGGTTGAATATGGATTAAGTACTTTTGTATGTAATTAATAGCCATGCGAAAATGGCTTATCTTCTTTTGATCGATTTGGTATCTATGCTTATGGTCATAATGGTCATTGAAAATGAGATTATATTATGCCTATTTGATTAAGGTATATGTTCATGGTAAGTAAGCATGTATGATGTTTTATAATTAGACTTGATGAATTTGGGTATGTGATTAATATTTGTATTTTGGTTATGTTTTATATGATGGATTGAATTAGTTAAGATATGGACTTGAACCAAATGTGTACATGGATATTTTAGCTATGGGTAAGTGATGATTATATTATGGACATGTTGAATTCGATTAGGTGATATTATATATATGTTCGAATACAACAAATAGGTATGTGGTCATATTAGTCATCAAGTCTTGGATAATTGGGATTGAAATCATAATGTTAAATACATATGTATTCGGCAATGATATGAAATTACGATAGATGTTTAAATGTGATGCAAATGAATTTAGTTTTGTAATTAGGTTATGAAATTTGTATTGGTAAAGGGTAAATGTTAGTTGTAATTTTGGTTTGTGAAATAATGGATATGTCTTATGATTAATTGGTTATATAATGTGATAAGAATTTGATTAGGAAATTATGTATGTATTTATATAGTTATTCGATTATACTTAGTTGAAATATTTGATGGTTGTTAATGAATTATTTTTATTTGAGATGCCTAATTTATAACATGAGTTGGTTTGAACATTGTCTATAGATGTAATATACGTTGCATGTTATATAGATTGTTCAAATATGAAACAATTTAAGCATATTATATTAGCATGTGTATTATGTGTACTCTTATTTGTTATTTGTACTTAAAATATCAAGGTCTTATGCGCATAGTTTTGTATTAATTTATGTATGTTTTGGTTTTATAATTGTTTTGAAATTGTGGTCCAAGTTAACAGATGATGTATATACTAATTGTATGTTTTAATATTATATAAAATGACATGTAAATATATGAAATTGATCTGAAGTGATGTCTTATCCGGTAATGCCTCGTAACCTTAATCCGGCGACGGATACGAGTTAGGGGTGTTACAGATTTCTTCTAAAATACGATTGGTAATTGGAGAATCAATTCAAAAGATGTGATTTTTTGGACAATCACATGTGATTCATATCATATGGGGCCGAGCTACATGTGGTGATAAATTCCTATATATGTGGTTCATATTGATAAAATTCGTCTTTTCATTTATTTATTTCATAATGTCAATTTTATAATTTCTATTTTTGTCAAATTTGGATGAAAAATGTAAGGCCACTATTAGTTAATTTAACAATCAACATTTTCTATTGATGTGACATGATTTTTTTGTGATTTTATCGATATAATATGATGAAGTGACATCGATAGGGTAACAATTTATTTTTTTTATAAAATTAACCCCAAAAATAATTAATTACATAAACGATTAATTTTTTTGATAAAATATGTAAATAATTATTTACATAAAATGAATATTGATGGTGCATTCTGTAAGGTGTTAGGGAATGTTGCTGCAGGTGGTCTAATCCACGATTAACATGGGACATGATTTTTGGTTTCTCAAGGAATATTGGCCGTTGCTCAATTATCGATGCTGAACTTTGGGGAGCTCTAGAAGGTCTTCAACTCGCCTGGAACCTTAGGCTAAAACGAATAATTCTTGAGTTGGACAGCATTGAAGCTATTCAAGCGATTTAAAAAAATGTAGTTGATCAACATTACTCAGCTATAACACGTACTATGAAGAACATGTTGCAAGTTCCTTGAATGGGTAAAGTTACTCATACCTTTAGGCAAAAAAACAAAATAGTTGATGAATTAAAAGTGATGACGTTCTCAAGACAGATTAGTAAATACTTTTTCATGCAATCATAAGGTGAAATCTTACAATCACTACATCACAATTATTATATGTATGTATTTACCTCATCTAGTAAGAAATTGAGCCTTGAATTCTTCAAACCAATTTTATCACTGCATGCTATTGGATTATTATCATCATGATCAACTAATGGAAGATCTGAAATTGTATAATCAACACTCACAAATCAACTTCTTTATTTTTCTTCAGTTTTTTCTTTATAACATTCATTTTGAAAAATAAAATCAAAATCGATGTGGCCTGATAAATTTATGCCACCATATTGAAAAGATAATTATATTCCTTATCCTATGCTATTTGTTCTGTATTTAAAGAGAATATTAATATTTTTTTAGTATTGTCTAAAGCGTTTACAACATTACTTAATTTTTTTTTTCAGCTGGAATGATTTCACACTGATGCAGTAGATTTTAGAGTCTTTCTGCTTAATACATTGGTTGAAACACCCCAGATCCGGCCCACGAGCTTTGACCAGATTTGGTATGTTCCTCAAGTAAACCGGTTCCAAATTCTTTTGTTACTTAGAGAAAAACTTGTGTGATTTTAAAAAAATATTGTTTGGGTTGGGCTTGTGTTGAAAACAAACTGGATTTTTATATTAGAAAACCCTTTTTTTAATTTTAAGTAATAAACATATCGAGTATATTTTAAAATAAAATACTTAGTCTTTAACTTAATCAAAATTTGTAACACAATAAAACAACAAGTAGAAATAAAAATCGTTCATCATGGCCTTATGGCTTTATTACATCAAATAGTTTCCAAAATATTTCAAAGTACTAAAATAAATTCAAGAGTCCATAAAAACATAAACTTCATGTTGAGCATGGCCACCACAAGTACTGCCGTCCCGGTCCATCACTGTTCATCACCTGAAAAATGTTCCCCAACGGGGTGAGTCAACAGACTCAATGTGTACACGACACTAAATCATAATAGAATCAGGCATACAATAGTTACACATTCAAAACATAAAATACAAGTTATGATGCATTCCCAAACCCAAACCTAATTGTCCATCCGCTACATACCCCTGTACCTGCCAATCACACCGTGCGGACTACTAAGTCGACCCTCCTTCCGCTACACACCAATTTGCGGCCCTAAGGCTCCGCATCTGTGGTCTTAGAAAACCACTTTTCAGATTACTGTGGTCGTAGGTCACCACTTTTCAGATTACTGTGGTAGTAAGTCGCCACTTTTCAGATTACTGTGGTCTTAAGTCACCACTTTTCACTTCCTCTTTTAACATACAACCGAATGCCCCACATTTTAATATGCATACTATACCAGAGTTCATAATGTTATAATATTCTCATGTTACGAATAACATTTTTCATATTCCTAGTAGAAGTAGGAAACGTACCTGAGTACTTAGTACCATAACATGGTACCTTAGCCATGCTCATATTTTCATTAACACATATTTTAATACATGTAACCATAATTCATATTACAAAGTAGTGTGGGGTACACACCTGATTCGTTTAACGAATTCCTTGAAATCCCGAAAATCGATCTACTGATTTAGATCTCAAATCCTACATAAATTCATCACTTTCTATTTAAAAGACCATTCGGCCATTATTCCAAATACTAATAGGATTAGTATTACTTACCTTGTGATTCCAAATCCCGAAAAGTAACCCTTAGTTATGGAGGTGTTGAAATCCCTACACACATATGTTAGATCTGCGTTCCAAATCACTTGATAAACTTAATCAAATGGCCTAAACCATGCTTTTCTTACCTTAAATCCTTAGATCTGAAATCCTGGAATTCCTCCTTTAATATTCGGCCAAAAGACAACCAAAAGAATCAGTTCCCAAATCTTGGTTGAAAGAGAATAAACAACAAGAATCCATTATTCTTACCTTATCACCACAGTCGACGGCACCCTTGATTGAAGCCACAGAGATTCGGCTATGGAGACTTAAACAGGAATCAAAGAGGTTTCGGCTTGACAGTAGAAGAGAAAAGAAGAAGAAAAGAGGAGAAGAAAATTCGGCAGTGAGAGTTTGCCAGGAAATTTTCAGCAGAGCAGAGAAAGAAACAAACTGATGAGTAGCCCTCCTTCCTTCCTTTTATAGGCAAAATTATCAGCTAAGGAGTCCCTTACTTGGCCACCACTCCTCTATCTGATAACTTTATCTTTTTAATATGATAAATGAAAGGATTTAATCCAGTTAAAAATCCTTTATTATCTCTTCGAAATAATCCAAATAAAAATCCTTTATTATCTCTTCGAAATAATCCAAATAAAAAATCCTTTATTATCTCTTCGAAATAATCCAAATAAAAAGCTTCTATTTATCACCTTATTAATCACATATTTATGAAAATAAAACACCTCCTTTTCTAGAAGCATGTGCCGTCCACCTCAGCCTTCTGGAAGCCAAAATAAAACCTCATTTATTTGCTTCCCAAGTGACTCGAACCCAGGCCCATTCCTCTTGCACATGGCGCCATTTCTATAGGCCCTAAGTGGCATCTTCAGGCCACTTTTCCAAGCCTGTTTGCATGTCAAATTTCACCAACTTTTTCTTTTAAGGCCTCTTTGCCCTAATTTCCTATTTTAAACTTTAAAATTTGACATTTCTAGGTCTTTTCCAAGTTTCCTAAAATTTTCGATCGGCTCTATATACCTGCCATTTTCTTACATTTCCAAGTTTCCAGAAATGTTCACTTTCCATTTTTGAATCATTTCCTAGCTTCCAAAAATGTTCATGTCTATGCATTTCTAGGTTTCCAAAAATGTTCATTTCCAATTTATTTCCATTCATTTCCGGGTTTCCAGAAATGTTCGAAATTTATTCCTAGTACATAAAACATGTCACTTCGTACAATTAAACCGAAAATGAGGCCCTTTCCAGGATGTTACATTGGTGGCTCTGGCAACACCTAATTTCACTGTAGAAAACACTCATTTTTTGTAATTAATCTGTAACCTAGCTGTGATTAATTTTTTGTATTATATTGATAAAAAAAAAACTATACATATTTTGTCCTAAATGTTTTTGGGTAAACTACACTAAATGTCACTATATTATTAGTAAGTTTACGTTTTAGCCAATTAACTTTAAAAAGTTACAAAACAGTCACCAAACTATATGAAAGTTTTCATTTAAGTCACTAAGCTATTAAAATTATTATTATATGACATTCTCTATTTGCACCACTTGTATCAATTGAAAGCTCACTTTTCCATTTTCTTCTACAATTCAAAATTTCTTTTTTTTTTTTTTATGAAATAGCATTAAAAGTCATGAATCTGTGAATCAAAATTTAAGCAATTTTTTCTTCGATCATCAGCATTAACCATTAGATTGACTTAGATTTAAAGTAAGTTTTTCTAATCATCGATGGGTATTGATCCACCATATCGATCGTTGAATTGCCACTTGGAGCACTCTAGCCAGACTTTTATAAAGAAACTTAACAAATTAAGTGACTGAAACATGAAAACTTAATAATAGTCTAGTTAAAACGTTTATTAGAAAATAAAATTGAAAATTGAAAAACCTTGAATAATTTTCTTATATATATACACACACACCCATATATCTCAAAAGGCTTCTCTCCAACATAACTAAGGGTGTTGGTCCGCTTTGGAGACGGCTCTTTCAGATCCTAGCTAACGCCGACGCAACTGCTGATTAGAGATGAATGCAGCAGAGAAGGTGGTGTGTGTAACCGGAGCCTCTGGTTACGTAGCTTCATGGCTTGTTAAGCTCTTACTAAAACGCGGCTACACTGTTAAAGCCACTGTTCGTGACCCAAGTCTGTAATTCTCTTTTTCTTTTACAAGAAAAGAAATTTCCTTACCCCTCCGTTTCTGTTTGACATCAAAATGGTATGTTTGAACATGCAACAGATGATCCAAAAAAGACACAGCACTTGCTTGCCCTTGATGGGGCTAAGGAAAGGCTTCATTTGTTGAAAGCAGAGTTGTTGGAGGAAGGATGCTTTGACTCTATAGTGGATGGATGCCATGGTGTTTTCCATACAGCCTCCCCTGTCATCTTTTCAGCTACCGACCCACAGGTCTATCATCCTTCCGTTTTTATTTTGTCTAAACAAAACACCAATAATATTTTTACGTAAACGTGCATGTAGATTCTTTGGCCAAAAAAAAGGAGAGCCGTTTTTTAAATTAATTAGCAAATTATAAATCGTTATTGGAGAGAGAAATACGCCTTATGCGGAGGCCGGAGAGTGCTTTTTAAAAAACAATTTTTTTTTACACACCTATTCAATTGATTTTTTTTTAAAGATTGTAGACTGAACCCGTTAATAGGATATAACTTTAAGTACCAATTTAAGCAAAAACAAATATAAATAACAAAGGGGAAAAATGATATACTTGATAAATAATATTTTAATTAACAAATTATATTCTACTCCTTATTTTTAATTAATAGAATAAATAATTTTTAATGTAAATTCAACACTTATAAAATAATATATATAATTTTACTTATCTCAGACTTGTAAATTTAAAATATTATTAGATTAGTTGTGACTGATAGTTTGATTTTAATCAATTAATCATTAAAAAGTACATATTATTTTACACTCTTTTACTTAATTTAAAAGTTATTTCATGTTTCGATTTTATTATCTTTACTTAAAATAATAATTTAAATTTGCATAAATTATTAAATTTATTTCCTTTTAAATATTTTTATTCTTGCCTTACTAAAATTCATATAATTCTTTTAATTCCATACGATTAATCCTTCCTTTTTTTTCTTTTTTTTTCAAAAAAATAAAGTCTTACTATCATTTGTCTATATAACGACATTTAACTTTCAATTGATAGTTAATTATGATAATTTTTCAGAACGATTTTAGTTGGGTTATTAATTTAATTGTCTTTTAAAGCTTAATTTTTAATATTAAGGAGAATTTGTTAAACGCTCAGCGTAATAATGATTAATGAACACAAGAATATCAGACGTTAAAACATAATATATTAAGTAGAATTATTGGCTTCTGTAGCTGTTATCGTATGGTTTTTATAAGGATATTGAATAGATGTTACGGGTAAACGATTTGCATGAGATAAGGTAATTATGAAACTTTGACCAATGTACCTTGCTGCTTGGATTGTTTGGTGGCCATAATTCATGAATTTAGTTACCATAGGGAACATATCGTGAATATCTATGAATAATTTTATGTTTCTTTTTTTCTCTTATTTGAACTAAGTCATGAATATTATATTCTTTTTTTTTTACAGTGAAAGAAGTTGTTAATAATAGATTACTGAGAGAAATGGGTAAAAGAAATTTTCACTCGAGATTTAATAATTGGTCCATTCTTAACCTAGGTAAAGTCTATCGTGTTGCGATAGAAATAAACAAAAACAAATAAGTTTTAGCTAATGTAATAAAGATACCAATTGTCGTTCCAATAATTCCATTTATTTTATTTATTTCAAATAGCTCAGGGACGAATACGTACGGAGTGGAAATATTCCAACCCCCAAGTAAAGAACTGTTATAAATAACGAAGAAAGTAATAGATTTAGATAGGAAGCAAAATAAAATAAACCAAATTTGATACCTGAATATTTAGTGTGATACCCTGCTACTAATTCTTCCTCCACTTCTGGTAAATCAAAAGGTAATCTCTCACATTCTACTAGAGAAGAAATTAGAAAAATGATAAACTCTATTTGCTGACGCCACAAATACCATCCCCAAAAACCATATTTTGATTGCGCCTCAACTATATCAACTGTACTTGAACTGTATAGTCGATGATAACATCACTGTTTCCATCGCTAGTCCAAAACCGTACATGAAATTTTCACTTCATACGGCTCCTTTGGTCACAAATAAATTTTAGGACCAAATCAGTATTATTTATCTTCGTATGGTTGTAGAATAGATAGAGAAAAAATAGATTGGAAGGTCCAAAATTATACCAATGGAATTCTGTTTGCTATAAGTATATGTCTCAAATTTCGTGATTTATTGAAATTTATTTATTTTAAATTATTTTTATTTCGTATATAGCATTTATTAGAAATATTATAATTAAATGTATGAATTGGAAAAGTTTAAAACTAATAAAAATAAGAGAATAACTTACATGAGAATGATCTTAAAAATTAAGGTTATTAGGTATCAATAAAATTTTGTCACGTTGTTAAAATTTAAAATTTTAAAGACATAAAATTATTATTATATACTCATCTATAGAGAATTTATTTTATAGAACTTCAAACCATATTATTCATGTCCATTCTCAATTATTTAATTATGTTTTAACAACTTTTTTCATGTCATTAACACATGATTTTGATAATTTTTTTATCCTAAACCTTAAACTTAAAACCTTGAATTTAGAATCTCAAATCCTAAACTCGAATCATAAGCCCATAACCTTAAACTTTTGAACCTTGAACCTAAGCCCTAATCCTAAACTCGTATACCGAACCCTTGACCCTTAACCCTTGAACCTTAAACCATAAACCCAAAATCCTTAACCTTTGAACTTAAACCTAGACCTTGAACTCAAAACTCAAACTTTGAACCTTGAACCCTGAACCCTGAACCCAAAACCCGAACCCGAACCCGAACTCGAACCCAAAATCTTAAATCTTAAACCCAAACCCTGAACCTCGGGATTCAAGGTTTGAGGTTCTGGGTTTAAGGTAAAATGATTATCAAAATTATGTGTCAATGATATGGAAAAAATTGCACAAAAATTATTAATTTTTTTAAAGTAGTTGCACAAAAATAAAAATATTAACTCAGAGAAAAAAATGATTAAAATTTGTAAAAAAAGAAAAGTCGTTTGTTTATAATTTTAAAAAATTAATTATTTTAAGTAATTTAATTAAAGTTAAATTAAGTTGGAGAATATATTAGATATAGATGAGTGTATAATAATATTTTGTTATCTTTAAAATTTAATGACGTGATGTTATTTTATTGCTGCCTAAAAAGTATACTTTTTAGGATGATCTTAATATAATTTATTCCCAAATAAAAAATATTAATTTATGGAAAAAATGATTAAAATTTGTAAAAGGAGAAAATACGTTTGTTTATAATTTAGAAAATTAATTATTTTAAGTAATTTAATTAGAGTTAAATTAAGTTGGAGAAGATATTAGATATAGATGAGTGTATAATAATATTTTATTCTCAATAAATAAATATATAAAACAGTCAATTAAGTCTTAACTGGGCTGACATTGACATTGTTGCCAGTGAAAGAGGACATAGATTCAAACGTGCTGAAGTACATTTATTTTCTTATTTAAGGGTTAGGGTGGGATATGGATAATTTTTAAAAACTTTCATTTATAGGATTTGGTCACCCATATAGGTGTAAGGTAATTTAGTTTTATATTTTTTTATTTCATATTAACCTAAACAGAAAAAAGAGTTTTTTTATTAAAATAATATAAAAAATTTAATTCCGAAAATGATATAAGATGTAAATTAATTACGAAAATAGTATAAAAGGTATAAAATGAATTTAAATCATTTTAGTAATTAATTTTTTTTATTATTTTAATAAAAAGACCTCATAAAAATCTTCATAATTTTCAGAAATCATTTTTTGTAAAACAATTTATATGACAAAAAATGGACCTAAATGACCCTTACAATATACAATTTTAGGGGAAAGCATGCACGTTTCAGTGGCAGGCTAGAACTTTGGATTCCATTACAACTACAACAGTAGACTTATGCGCTAGTGAAGGAAAATGAGTTCATGTAGTGTAGAATGATGGCCACTTTGTTTAGCTTACTGTCACTGAATTTTATGCAAACAATTCCAACTTTTCCCATTTTCAGGCAGAACTAATTGATCCAGCAATCAAGGGTACACTGAATGTTCTTAAATCATGTGCCAAAGTTCCTTCCATCAAGAGAGTTGTCATAACAGCTTCTATCGTCTCAGTCGTATACAATGGAAAACCTTTGACTCCTGATGTGGTGGTCGATGAAACTTGGTTTTCAGATTCACGTTTTTGTGAGAAAAATAAGGTATTGATGTCCACACTTGTTCTATCCTTTTACGATGTCTTGCAAATGAGTAATTATTTACATGGTTTTTCCAGCTTTGGTACATGGCCTCAAAAACTTTAGCAGAGGAAGCTGCTTGGAGGTTTGCAGAAGAGAACAGGATGGACTTGGTTGTACTTAATCCAGGATTTGTGATTGGTCCTCTTTTACAGCCATCTCTAAATTACACTTCAGAGGTGGTTCTAGCCCACACAAGAGGTACTGTTTTTACCCTTTATAGAGTTGTTCATCTGTGCCATTTTTGCAGTAAAAACCTTTTAAAATCTTGTGGATACAGGAGAAAACATTTTTCCTAGTTCAATCTATTGGCTTGTTGATGTTCAAGATGTTGCACATGCACATATTCAAGCATTTGAGATTCCTTCAGCTACTGGCAGATATTGCTTAGTGGAAAAGGTTGTAGAGTTTCCGGAGATTCTGAAGACCTTGAATGAGCTTTATCCTACTTTGGGCCTCGAAAGAAAGTAAGCAATTGTGCTATCTTGCTTATTTAGTACCAACAATTGTTTGATTGATGATGGAATTGGTGATAAGAGTCATGTTTTCCTTTAATTAATGACAGATGTGAAGAACATGACAAGCCTCTTAAGCGTACATACCAGGTGTCCCAGGAGAAAGCAAAAAGTTTGGGTCTCAGCTTCACTCCTTGGGAAAGGAGTCTCCGGGAAACTGTTGAAAGCTTGAAGGAGAAAGGATTCTTAAGCATTTGAATTAATTGTTACTTCATTTTAATGCCATGAACATGCTATTTCTAGTTTATATTTGCGATCGTTTGCTGCTGCCGTTTGTTGAATAATTAGCGACTTGAGGACTTGGTTTTAAGCATTTGTGTCTTGGGTTCTGTTTTCTTATCAGCTTAAACCAACTTATATAACGTAAAGAATTTGGCCATTATATATGGTTGATAATGTTAGGTTAGCTGATCCATTCATAGGAAATGATAATGACTAATGCAGTCACCATTCACCAACTAGTATCTTAAAATAAAACTTGGACCATTCTGATATCTTAAACAGTGCCTTTGATTATCTTATTCTGATATCTAACAGTTCAGCTATGACTATTCTATCTGCAGGGCAACTAATCTAGAAATAATTTACATGATTGTTATATGTATGTATGTATGTACCTGAATTGCCAGTAGCAGCAGCATTTGTAGTGGTAATAGTAACTATTGTCTATGGAGTGATGAGGGCCTCATCTTCCTCGGAGTGCCGTTGTTGATGACCAAGAGGGAACCATTGAAGTTCATTTCTGAAGATGCCAGGAGATCCCCAACCAACCCAAGCTCCGGACACTCCTCCCAATCACTCATACCAATTGTCAATGAGCTATTCTCTCTCCCTCCCTTCCCTACTATCACCAATGAATACCTGTTGTCCAATATCTCTCTAAGAGCCACTAATGTTTCTGCCCCATCACTCACGTACTTCTCAATCAAACTGGCTTTACCCTGTGCCACATACCTGTTATAAAAGGTGTCTACAAAGACATTGTCCATCTCGTTCTCCGTTCCGATACTCGATATTGCCATGACCACCTCCTCACCCTTGTGGGATGCATCGCTAATCCACGAATTCTGTATACTTGAATTGGCTTGTATGAAGCGGAAGACCGTCAAACTAACTTGACTATGCATCAAAATTCTCTTGCTACATGCTAAAGCCTCACGATCATCAGGGCCGCCAAAGAAGAAGGTTGCTATATTTTGCACAGAGAGAGAGCCATGTGGTTGCTGGAACCCGGTTTGTCCACGATCCAAAAATATACCGACCGAACATGGGGCATGCCGAATAACTTTTTGGTTTATAGTCCGTATGCCCTCCATGCTATTTTCCATTTTCCCGTCAACTCTTTGGTGCTTGTGAAAAGGAATGAATATAATAGACACACGCAACTCCACAGCACCATTGCACACATCTTGGTTTATGGTTAAAAAGGATGATACAATCTTAGCTTCATGGACCGGAATTTTGGTCTCTGAAATGAAGGAGTCGAGAGCTTTAGTGATCTGTACCACATCATTTCCACCATACTCTTCCTCGTCGCTGTACTGATCACCATCTTCCAGTTGATGGTACATCAATTTGCTTTTCTTTTTCTTGGGAAGCTCCACTAGATGTGCCACGTAAGGATTGAGAGTTGCATTAGGACAACCATTCAATGCTGAGATCAGGCTCAGATAGCCTGAAACATGGCGTGGGATGTATGCACAAGCCAGCATTCGAAGCTCACTCTTGGATTAAGTATTTCCAGTGTTGTAGGGTAATGAGCACAAAGCTCTCCTCTGTTCAACCAAATGGCAACCACTGGTGCTAGGATCAATGTCTTGAGAACTACTACACTCAAAAACAAATCATGAATATCATTTTCCCACAGCATCTGCAACAATTAACCACAGAATGAATGAATGCCACTAAATGCATAGCATGAACAACACTTGTATTAATGATTATAGTAAGGTGGTAGGTAGTAGAGAAATAAGGAACAGTTTTATAATTTATGTTGAAATGAAATGGTATGGTATGACAAATTGATACGGGCACGACCAGGACACCAACGATTTTTTTTTAAATTTATGGAGCTCGTTATTAGCTCACTCTTAGCTTATTTTAATTAGTTAATTGTTGGAATAAAAATTAATTAACTTAATTTAAGTTAATTAAATTCCTGGAATGAAATTTAATTAATTTAATTTAAGCTAATTAAATAATTTAGTTTAATATGTCCTAGTAGCCATAGTCAAATTTAATATATCTTGTTTAAGACTATTAAATTTGTTTAGCTTAGTTTAGGTGTTAATTAGGGTGTCTAAGTTTTATTAATATTTATTTCGGCTGAACATACACTTGAATTAAATTGGTTCTCGCATTTTTCTTTGTAGGTACATTGACCGTAGGACAACAAGCTATGGACACATTCCCATACAAACATCCTTGACCGAATATTCAAAGTGCCCCATGCTCCTTATTTTATTTATTTCAAGTGGCCATGCTCCATGATTTTTATATATCTTCCATGACACCATGTCCCCAACGTGATTAGCCATGCTTTAATATCATACAATTTCTTTGGCCATATCATTCAAGTGCCCTTATTTTAATTTCATGTGGCCTTGCCCATGCCACCTTATCACATTATGGGATTTAATTTTTTTCATATCTTGGACAGCAAATTGAGGGCATCCGTGTGATTAAGCAATTGAAGATAAGATACTTTCAAACTTAATATTTTGGCCATTCGGCTAGTAGTTATAAATAGCTTGTTATTTTCATTTGTAAGGGGACTAGACTTTTGATTTTTTCGGAATGAATGAATATTTCATTTGAGTGAGTTTATCTCCTCTCTATCTTTCGTACGAGTTTCGATTCCGACTTATCAAGCTTTGCTTGTGGCGTCAGTCGTTTCTCATCCATCAATTTATACCATAGGTTCTTATCTTTATAGATAAAGGGTCTTGGTCCATCTTCGAATTTCATATTTCCACCTTAAACATTATAGAACCCGGGGTGACACATATTTGTGTTGAATCGATTCTCGTTTAAGTTCTTTTATCCATCTCTATCGAATTATCCTTTTATCTATTTTATTTTTTTAATTTTGTTCCATCAAACCGAACCATCTCTTATTTTATTCACTTAAAGCTTCCGCAAACTCATTCATATTTTCAATTATTTTTCGAAGGCTTGATTCCTCCTCGTAGACGATTGGGCAACCCGCATACGTTTCGACTCATCCCGAGCCGGCCCGTATCATCTAGTATCAGAGCTATAAAACGAGGAATTTTGACGACGTACGTGAAGCCGAGATGAGGTTCGTAAGTTGAAAAAAATATATATTTCGAAAAAAAATCAAAAAAAATTCAAGTTGTAATTTTTGTTTCTTGTATTTCATTATAATATATTCAAAGTTCAAAAAAAATTTGAAAATTCAAAAAAAAAAAAGAAATAAAAAAAAGAGAAATACAAAAATCCAAAAAAAAATATACGAGTTAAAAAAAAGAGTTCACAAAAAAAAAGGTGAATAATCAAGTTTTTGTTTTTTTTATCTTTTCTATTCCGTGCCCCAACCAACGAAATCTTCCTTCTACCCGACCCCCCCAAAAAAAATTTCTTTGTTTTGTCCTACACGAGATCAAATTTTTTTTTTCTTTTTGTTAGCCTACCTTATACCCGACATCTACCCGTTGTAAACCAGTTTGAAGCCGACCCTCAAGCAGTAAATAAGTTTTTCGAAACGAAATAAGAATTTGTGAGAGTGAGAGATATTGGTAAAAGGCACGAGTGCTATCATTAGAGAAAAGCCATATTCGAGTGAAAACACGAGTGTGAGCGGTTTTTTTTTTTTTTTTTGTGAGTGACTTGTTAGTTTTATGGTAAGGTATTTTTTTTATATTTTTTTCTTTATAATATATTTCTTTCAGCAACAATAACATGTCTCTAGATTTCGAAAGAAGAAGTACTGTAGATGGCAGTTGGTTCGATCCATCATGCAGCCAAAGCGAAAGGCGACGCGAACAAAGAAACCGAAGCCTTAGAGATCAAGGATGCTTTAATGGAGTCAAGAGGATTAACAAGTCAAACATTCCACCGTTTCAAGGTAGGGCCGATCCAGAGGTATACATTGAATGGGAAATGTAACAGCCCAATTTCAATAGTGTTGGAACAAGTGATTTGAGATCACTAAATCTGACGAAAAAGTTAGGAAACTTTGTTAATCGATAATTATAAGTTAAGTGTGATTTTAGAAATATTTTAAAATTAGTGAATTTTGTGAACTAAAAGAATTAATTAGAAAAATTGGGCCAAAAACGAGGTATTGAGATCTCGAATTCATAAAATGAGCCATAAATATTTTTAGAAATATTTATGGAGTGTCATTAAGTTATTATTAAAGTTTAGTTGAGAAATTTTAACGTTTGGATATGTAATTAAATGAAAAAGACTAAATTGAAAAAGGTGTAAAAGTTTCATTATAGATTAAAGAAAGTATAAAGGACCAAAATAGCAATTAAGCCATTTTGTTTAATTCAGGCGGTTATTGTGAAGAAAATCTGAGATTTTTTTTTATGTTTAATATTATATTATTATATTATTATATATTATTATTATATTTATATATAAAAACAAACAAAAAGAGAATAGAGAACAGAAAAACCCAAACGAAGAAGCAGAGAGCAGGAAAGAAAGAAGAAGAGAAGAGAAAGAAGAAAAAATGGGGGGAAAATTGGAAAATTTTCAAAATTAGCTAAATAAAAAGGGGATCAAATTGAAATATGGAGAATTCTCTTCATTTCTCTTCATTTTCTTCAGCTGAAAAATAGCCATGGGAGAGAGTTCAAGCTGGTTTTCATACTCAAGCTTCATGTAAGTTTAATTCTTGCTTTCTCCTTGAAATTTCTATGTTTTTGGACTTTACAATTGGGTCCAATTTATTAATTCATTAGTTTTTGATTCTATGGCTAATTTTTAAAGTTTATGTGGATTAGTGCTGGAAGAATATGATGAATAAATATTGAATTGAAGCTTTAATTTTGTTATATGATGATTTAATCAAGTGAAATTGATAGAAATTGGTTTTAGGACCTAATTGTGAAATAGCTAAAATTAAGGCCTAGTGTTAAAATTCTGATTTCAAAGGTTGTAACATCTTAAAAAAAATTTTTGAGTATCAATATGTTGCTTATCTTTGGTGTTAGCTCGAATATGATTTTTTTTATGTGCTTAGTATAGTTTTGAGAAAACTCGGGATTTATTCGGAGCTAGAATAAATTTTAGTAATGAGAATTTTATTGAAGTGGAATAAGTAACCCTGATGCTTAAAGTAATGTAAGTGTCAAAAACTAGCATAAGATGAGCTAGTAGCAAGGTGGAATTGGCGCATGAGTGATTGCTTGAGGGAAGAGGCTCGAATCCCATGGATAGCATTTTGGTGGCTTTTATTTTTTTTTGCACCTATTTGGCAAGTGTCGGCCAAGCTCTAATCTTGGTAAAGATGGACTAATTTTTTTTATGGTAAAGTGGCTAAAAGTTATGGCAATTATGAATTTAGGATAGAACTTGCTTGATTTTGGGGATAGAATTTCTAAACTTTTGGGAAGTGGAGGATAATGAGGCTTAAAACAAGGAAATGTGTTTTGGAAACTTTTGAATGGTCTTTTTGACCATGTATGTGGACGGCATAGGGGGCTAAGGGGGATGGCTGATTTTTGGTGATTAGTTTGGTGGGATTAGGTGCTTGATGAGCACATTTTCCATTTGGTTATTTGGTGTTTTCCCAAAGCATTTTCTCTCTAATTTTCTCCTCTTAGCCGTATGAATATTGGACAAAAAGTAAACCATTTTCTTTTCTTCTAATCAATTGAGTTTTGTTTTTTATTTTGTTTCCTCTCTTTTTCTTTCTCCCATAGCCGAATGTGTCTTGAGCTTGGAGAAAACAACTTTGTTGGGTTTCATTTAGTCATTTCTTTTTGACCTTTTGGTCATTTTTGCTAATCACTCAAGTATCCCATTTTGTGTTCTCATCTAGTGCCTAAAACATCAAACACAAACAACATCTCTTTCTTCTCTCCTTTGGCCGAATGTTAGACTACTTCCATAACCGAAGTACCCTTCATCTCTTCTTTATCATTTCTTCCCGTTCGTGTTGACACTCACTCCTTTGATCAATCGAGTTATAGTGGAAGGCCGGATTTTAGAATCTAGTAGGGAAGGATCGCGATTGTGGTAAGTGACTCTTGTGAGTGAGTACTTTTGGGCTTTTGGAACCTTTAAGATATCGATGCTAACTTTTGATCGAATTTATTTTTAGGGGGCAACAAAGAGTGGTTCTTTAGGGAATCCTAATCAAGGTGTGTAATCCCTTACTTTCCGAATACATGTTTGAAATGGGATGTGTAATCTCATGCCTCTCTAAATGTTTGCATGAAATGTTCTGTGAATTGGTCACAAGATTGAAAAGCCGAAGACCAGCATCTATGGCCACTCGAGCGTACGTATGTTCGAAGTGGTAATCATATTTTGTAACAAAACAGTTTTGGTTAACAGCAGTGACGTGATTTTGAAAAATCACCAAAAATAGTAGGAATTGAATTAGAAAGTGAAGGATATATGGATTGAAAGATAATCGAGTCTATTTTCTTATAAAAGAAACGGAGCAAGCAAAGGATTAGTATATTTTGAGATGTTTAGATTTTTGTAAGACTGGTTCAGAGTAATTTCGAGATCCCCTGTTCTGACTTTGAAAAATCACTATAAATTGTAGAAAAATAATTACAGGACATGGTTTATATTATTAGAATCCTTAGTGAGTCTATTTTTATTTGGATCAAACGAAATCAGTATTTGGGTTCTGTACAATAAGATATGAGATTTTGTGAAGAGAGGTCAGAACTGTCAAACAGTGAAACAAGGGATACTTTGAAGAATAAACTGTACTAATTGGCTAAGTCAAAAATTCTGGAAAAATTACAGTAAGAAGTTATATGAGTCTAGTTTCAGAAAAAATTTACGGATCGAAATTTTGAGTTTCCCAACTCGAGTTATAGTCATTTTAGTCAGTACGACGCAGATGGACAGTTTTGATTTTTATGCTCCAAATTAGTCATTAAGCCTAGGTTGCAAAAATTTCCATCATACCCTTGGAGGGTAAATTACCAAATTACCCTTAGTGGGTACGATTACCGAATTATGAAAACGCCCTTATGGGCCAAATTACAAAAAAGCCCCTAATGAGCTGAAGTACGAAATGTCCTTATGGACCGAATTACGAAAATACCCTTAATGGGTCAATTTGATAAATTGCTATATGGGCCCAACTTGATAAATCGATATATATGGGCCAAAATTGCTAGATCGATATATATGTGGGCCAAAAATTTTGCTAGATCGTTAAATGGGCTAAATTGCTATTTTGACTAACGGGCCAAATTGATAACTTGTAATATGGGCTTTTTGTTGAAATTTACTTTATGAATATATTGTTATGCATTATATATATACATGACTGCATGGGTTGGGATAATTGACGAAGAGAAGAAAGGCCTGTTGCCAAAATCTAGTTCGGTGGCTCTGCCACAAATATTATATTTGGCTTAATGCCTGCTATCGGTGTGTTGGCGGGGTGGGTTGACTTGATCCCCACAGGTGTGTTGGTTGGTACGGGTGGTGTGTAGCGGATGGAAATTAGGTTTGGTTGGGAATTGCATATCACATGCATTTTTATATTTTATTTATATAATGCACATTTGTAAATGGGCTCAAGCCCAACTAATTGTTTAAATGGTTTTGGCCAAGTGAACACGGTAAGTGGGTTACACACTGAGTTCTAAGTAACTCACCCCTTCTTCTTACCCTTCTCAGGTAATGACAATTGATGGAGGTTTGGGCCGAGGATGACTTCGTGTGGAGGCCATACTACGAATGATGAGTTATAAAAACTTTGGACTTCTTTTAAGTATTTCTATTTAAGTACTATTTTAAATTTCGATGTAATAAGGCCTCTAGTATTATTTTTTTATGGATTTTTATTTGTGAATGGTTTTTAACATGTTTTAATTACTTAAATGGGGTTGTTTAATTTTTATAAATGTTTTCTTAAACTTGCGTATAAAAAGGGGGTTTTTCTTAAATATCACCCACTCGTAAAATTTTGTGAAAACTCTTTTATAAATTCATTTCAACCAATTAATTAGATTTTCAACCAATTATCTCTCTCTAAATCATATTGTAAACTCTTATGTTTTAAAATCATAGTTTTTTTTCAAATAAATCTCGATTTTTGATAAACTCCGTCTTCAAAATCGTTTCGAAAAATTATTTTCATTAAAAGCATTGACGACTGGACGTAAATTCGAATCGCGTGGCATGCCAAGTCTGGTCTTAACTCATAGGCCGGGTTTGGGGTGTTACATTTTGTGGTATCAGAGCTAGTTTCAAAACTCGGCTGTGGTTTGGGTTCAACAACAAATTTTGTTTAAAAACTGTTTAAATTAGTATGGCACCACGAGCATCCGGCACCAATTCAAGTAAGTGTATGTGATTGAATAATTCTTATTATTGTGATATACCTATAGGAACACTCTAGAACTCTTAGTTTTGGGTATTGAAACTATAGAGATTAAGACTATAGGATGCGTTTACGAAAACAACTTACCTCTTATATCTCATAAAATATCGTTAATAAATACTGAAATTGTGTACTGATTCATAAAACTTGTAATCAGATTAAATCGAAATACCCAATATGAGCACTAGAGGACGTGGACGTGGACGTGGACGTGGTAGACGTGGCCGTGGTAGAGGCCGAGGTGCTAGGGTAGCGTCTGAAGCGTCGGGACTTATGCCGGAAATGGATGCACCTGTGTCACCTGGGAGTGAGACTGGATCTCATGATCATACGAGAGAGGATAATGCTTTGACTCGAGCAATGTTGCGATTCTTAGAAAGGGTTACTGGGGTTAGAGCTGGTCCAGCAATCCGTGGATCAATCTCGGAACGACTTAAATCAAGTGGTGCCGAGGTTTTTAGAGGTGTCTCGGGTGTAGCTCCGAATGTTGCAGAATATTGGCTCGAGGCTGTAGAGCGGATTATGGATGATATGGAGTGCACTGTCGAGCAAAAACTGAGAGGGGCTGTGTCTTTGCTAAGGGACGAGGCGTATCAATGGTGGCTTACGGTTCGAGAAGGCACCGAGGCTGCATTGATTACTTGGGATTTCTTCAAAGCTGCTTTCCAAGGGAAGTACGTTGGGACAAGTTATGTAGATGCACGGAGGAAAGAATTCCTAAATTTGGTTCAAGGAAATAAGACGGTGGCAGCTTACGAGGCGGAATTTCTTCGCTTGAGCCGTTATGCTCGCACAATAGTGTCTACTGATCATGAGCGCTGTGTACGCTTTGAAGATGGGCTGAATGATGAGTTGCGGGTACTGATAGCCCCACAACAAGTACGGACTTTTGCCTCGCTTGTGGAGAAAGCCAAGATAGCCGAAGAGGCTAAGAACTCAGAACGCCAGAACCGGGAAAGAGTTAGAGGCAAGAGGGATATTAGGTACACGGGCTCTGCTAAAAGGTTTCAGAAGAGGCCACGAAATGATGAGTCAGCTCAAGCTAGAGCACCTGTGACTACCAATCAGAGTCAAAACTGTGCTGACTGTGGGAAACGACATCCCGGAGAATGCTGGAGGAAAATTGGTGCCTGCTATAGATGTGGTTCCAAAGACCATCAGTATAAGAACTGCCCTCGACGGACTGATACGACTCCAGAAGCTCGTAACCCTGATGCTCAGCCAGCTAGAGGCACTCAGCAGCCACCGAGAGGCCGTGGACCAGGTCGTGGTGGTAATGATGTTGGAAGTGGTCAAGGTGCATCGGGTCGAGGAAATGGCTTTAGAGGTAATGCAGAGGCAAGACAGCCAGGGTTGGTCTATGCGGTTAGGCGTCGGGAAGATGGCGATACACCTGATGTGATAACTGGTACGTTCTTTATCTTTGATGTACCTGTTACTGCTTTGATAGATATCGGGTCTACCCACTCGTATGTTGCTAGTGCCATATCTGGAAACTTGAATATTAGATCTGAGATTACCGATAGAGAGATGACGGTACTTAGTCCTTTAGGACAGTCGGTAATTGTGAATAAACTGTTTAGAGACGTGCCCTTAGAAATCCAAAGAGAAATATTTCTGGCGGATTTGATGGAATTGCCTTTTGGCGAGTTCGATCTTATTTTGGGAATGGATTGGTTGGTGAAGCACCGGGCGCAAGTAGATTGTGCTGAAAAGCGGATGTTGATAAGGACTGTGGATGATGAGGAGGTAGTTATGATTGGTGAGCGAAGGAACTTTTTGGCAAATGTGGTATCTGCTTTGAAGGCAGAAAAGATGGTGCGGAAAGGGTATGGAGCATTCCTAGCCTTCATTAGTGCTTTGGATGCCAAGGAATTATCGGTGGAAGGTGTGAGAACGGTGAAAGAATTTCCAGATGTCTTTCCCGAAGAACTTCCGGGTCTACCTCCAGATCGAGAAGTAGAGTTTGGTATTGAGCTTTTGCCCGGAACGGCTCCGGTGTCCATTGCTCCTTATAGAATGGCACCGAAGGAGTTAGCGGAGCTTAAAGCTCAAATTCAAGAATTGTTAGATCGGGGATTCATTCGACCTAGTGTGTCTCCGTGGGGAGCACCGGTTTTGTTCGTCAAGAAGAAGGATGGGTCGATGCGTATGTGCATTGATTATAGACAGTTAAATAAATTGACGATCAAGAACAGGTACCCATTGCCGAGAATCGATGACCTGTTTGATCAATTGAGAGGAGCTTCAGTTTTCTCCAAGATTGATTTGAGATCGGGTTATCATCAACTAAAGGTTAAAGAGGCGGATATTCATAAGACGGCATTCCGAACTCGTTATGGACATTATGAGTTTTTGGTTATGCCATTTGGTTTGACCAATGCACCAGCTGCATTTATGGACATGATGAACCGAGTCTTTCAACCCTATCTAGACCAGTTCGTAGTGGTGTTCATAGATGATATCTTGGTATATTCGAGGAATGAAGAAGAGCATGACTCACATTTGCGCATTGTGTTGAAAATTTTGCGGGATAAGCAACTTTATGCCAAATTCAGTAAATGCGAATTTTGGTTGAAGGAAGTGACTTTCTTGGGGCATGTGGTGTCAGCCGAAGGAATAAGAGTTGATCCTCGGAAGGTAGAGGCTGTGTTGGAATGGAAACCACCGAGGTCAGTGGCTGAAATTCGGAGTTTCCTAGGGTTGGCTGGTTATTACCGGCGTTTTGTTGAAGGGTTTTCATTGATTGCTGCACCCCTAACTAAGTTGTTGCGAAAAGGAGTACCGTATGTGTGGACCGATAAACAACAAGAAAGTTTCGAGAAACTGAAGAAGATTTTGACGGAAGCGCCAGTACTGATTCAACCTGAGGCTGGAAAAGAGTTTACCGTTTATTGTGATGCGTCACATACGGGTTTAGGATGTGTGTTAATGCAAAGTGGGAAAGTGGTGGCGTATGCTTCTCGTCAGTTGAGGCCGCATGAAGTCAACTATCCTACTCATGATTTGGAGTTGGCAGCGGTGGTGTTTGCTTTAAAGATTTGGAGGCACTATCTCTATGGTGAGAAGTCGATCATTTATACGGACCATAAGAGTCTTAAGTACCTCCTTACCCAAAAGGAGTTAAACTTGAGACAACGGAGATGGGTGGAGTTGTTAAAAGATTATGACTTCTCAATCGAGTACCATCCTGGAAAGGCTAACGTGGTGGCAGACGCGTTGAGTCGTAAGGTAGTATCGGAGTTGAGAGCAATGTTTGCTCATCTCAATTTGTTTGAGGATGGCAGTCTACTAGCGGAACTTCAGGTGAAGCCTCTATGGTTGGAGCAAATCAAGGAAAAGCAGTTATCAGATGAAAAGTTGGGTCCTTTAATGCAACAAGTTGAAAGTGGTATAATAGGGGATTTTGGATTGAACAAGGATGGCGTGCTATGTTTTTGTGGAAGAGTTTGTATGCCCATGGATTCGGGTTTGAGACAAATGATTCTACGGGAGGCGCATAGTAGTCCTTATGCTATGCACCCCGGAGGAAATAAGATGTATCGGGATCTTCGTGAACAGTATTGGTGGCCAGGGTTGAAACGAGAGGTTACTGAATTTGTGGGGAAATGCTTGACTTGTCAACAAGTGAAGGCGGAACATCAATTACCATCGGGATTATTACAACCGGTAAAGATTCCTCTATGGAAATGGGAACGGATAACGATGGATTTTGTTAGTGGGTTACCCTTAACACCTACTAAGAAAGATTCTGTTTGGGTGGTAGTTGATCGATTAACGAAGACTGCTCATTTTCTACCAGTTCGTACAGATTACTCGCTGCAGAAATTGGCTAAGCTGTATGTATCTGAGATCGTGAGGTTGCATGGGGTACCAGTGTCTATCATATCGGATAGGGATCCCAGGTTTACATCACGGTTTTGGAAAGCTTTACATGAGGCTTTGGGAACAAAGTTAAACTTTAGCACGGCTTTTCATCCTCAGTCAGATGGTCAGACAGAAAGAGTAATTCAGATTTTGGAAGACATGTTACGTGGTTGTGTAATCGACTTCAGAGGTAGTTGGGAGGATTTCCTACCTTTGGCAGAGTTCGCGTATAATAACAGTTACCAATCCAGTATTCAAATGGCACCTTACGAAGCTTTATATGGTCGTAGGTGTCGTACCCCTACTTGTTGGACTGAATTGGGAGAGCGACAGTTGTTGGGTCCTGAGTTGATATCTGAGACAGAAGAAAAGGTAAAAGTGATTCGAGCACGGTTAAAGGAAGCTTCGGATCGACAAAAGTCGTATGCGGATCTGAAGCGTAAGGATATTGAGTTTGCTGTGGGGGAGCAGGTCTTTCTGAAGGTCTCACCTTGGAAGAAAATTTTCAGATTTGGAAGGAAGGGCAAGTTGAGCCCTAGGTTCATTGGACCGTACCGTGTGTTGAAGCGCGTAGGACCAGTGGCCTATCAGATTGAATTACCTCCGGAGTTGAGTCAAATTCATAATGTTTTCCATGTTTCCATGCTGAGGCGCTATAGATCTGATCCGTCTCACATAGTACCGGTAGAAGAAGTGGAGTTGAGATCAGACTTGTCTTTCGAGGAGGAACCAGTGAAAATCTTAGACCGAGATGTTAAAGTGCTAAGAAAGAAAACCGTGCCGTTGGTCAAGGTTTTATGGCGTAATCACGGAGCGGAGGAAGCTACGTGGGAGCCTGAGGATGCAATTCGACAACAATATCCTCACCTCTTCTAATCAGGTAAATTTCGAGGACGAAATTTTCTTTAAGGGGGGTAGAATTGTAACATCTTAAAAAAATTTGAGTATCAATATGTTGCTTATCTTTGGTGTTAGCTCGAATATGATTTTTTTTATGTGCTTAGTATAGTTTTGAGAAAACTCGGGATTTATTCGGAGCTAGAATAAATTTTAGTAATGAGAATTTTATTGAAGTGGAATAAGTAACCCTGATGCTTAAAGTAATGTAAGTGTCAAAAACTAGCATAAGATGAGCTAGTAGCAAGGTGGAATTGGCGCATGAGTGATTGCTTGAGGGAAGAGGCTCGAATCCCATGGATAGCATTTTGGTGGCTTTTATTTTTTTTTTGCACCTATTTGGCAAGTGTCGGCCAAGCTCTAATCTTGGTAAAGATGGACTAATTTTTTTTATGGTAAAGTGGCTAAAAGTTATGGCAATTATGAATTTAGGATAGAACTTGCTTGATTTTGGGGATAGAATTTCTAAACTTTTGGGAAGTGGAGGATAATGAGGCTTAAAACAAGGAAATGTGTTTTGGAAACTTTTGAATGGTCTTTTTGACCATGTATGTGGACGGCATAGGGGGCTAAGGGGGATGGCTGATTTTTGGTGATTAGTTTGGTGGGATTAGGTGCTTGATGAGCACATTTTCCATTTGGTTATTTGGTGTTTTCCCAAAGCATTTTCTCTCTAATTTTCTCCTCTTAGCCGTATGAATATTGGACAAAAGGTAAACCATTTTCTTTTCTTCTAATCAATTGAGTTTTGTTTTTATTTTGTTTCCTCTCTTTTTCTTTCTCCCATAGCCGAATGTGTCTTGAGCTTGGAGAAAACAACTTTGTTGGGTTTCATTTAGTCATTTCTTTTTGACCTTTTGGTCATTTTTGCTAATCACTCAAGTATCCCATTTTGTGTTCTCATCTAGTGCCTAAAACATCAAACACAAACAACATCTCTTTCTTCTCTCCTTTGGCCGAATGTTAGACTACTTCCATAACCGAAGTACCCTTCATCTCTTCTTTATCATTTCTTCCCGTTCGTGTTGACACTCACTCCTTTGATCAATCGAGTTATAGTGGAAGGCCGGATTTTAGAATCTAGTAGGGAAGGATCGCGATTGTGGTAAGTGACTCTTGTGAGTGAGTACTTTTGGGCTTTTGGAACCTTTAAGATATCGATGCTAACTTTTGATCGAATTTATTTTTAGGGGGCAACAAAGAGTGGTTCTTTAGGGAATCCTAATCAAGGTGTGTAATCCCTTACTTTCCGAATACATGTTTGAAATGGGATGTGTAATCTCATGCCTCTCTAAATGTTTGCATGAAATGTTCTGTGAATTGGTCACAAGATTGAAAAGCCGAAGACCAGCATCTATGGCCACTCGAGCGTACGTATGTTCGAAGTGGTAATCATATTTTGTAACAAAACAGTTTTGGTTAACAGCAGTGACGTGATTTTGAAAAATCACCAAAAATAGTAGGAATTGAATTAGAAAGTGAAGGATATATGGATTGAAAGATAATCGAGTCTATTTTCTTATAAAAGAAACGGAGCAAGCAAAGGATTAGTATATTTTGAGATGTTTAGATTTTTGTAAGACTGGTTCAGAGTAATTTCGAGATCCCCTGTTCTGACTTTGAAAAATCACTATAAATTGTAGAAAAATAATTACAGGACATGGTTTATATTATTAGAATCCTTAGTGAGTCTATTTTTATTTGGATCAAACGAAATCAGTATTTGGGTTCTGTACAATAAGATATATGAGATTTTGTGAAGAGAGGTCAGAACTGTCAAACAGTGAAACAAGGGATACTTTGAAGAATAAACTGTACTAATTGGCTAAGTCAAAAATTCTGGAAAAATTACAGTAAGAAGTTATATGAGTCTAGTTTCAGAAAAAATTTACGGATCGAAATTTTGAGTTTCCCAACTCGAGTTATAGTCATTTTAGTCAGTACGACGCAGATGGACAGTTTTGATTTTTATGCTCCAAATTAGTCATTAAGCCTAGGTTGCAAAAATTTCCATCATACCCTTGGAGGGTAAATTACCAAATTACCCTTAGTGGGTACGATTACCGAATTATGAAAACGCCCTTATGGGCCAAATTACAAAAAAGCCCCTAATGAGCTGAAGTACGAAATGTCCTTATGGACCGAATTACGAAAATACCCTTAATGGGTCAATTTGATAAATTGCTATATGGGCCCAACTTGATAAATCGATATATATGGGCCAAAATTGCTAGATCGATATATATGTGGGCCAAAAATTTTGCTAGATCGTTAAATGGGCTAAATTGCTATTTTGACTAACGGGCCAAATTGATAACTTGTAATATGGGCTTTTTGTTGAAATTTACTTTATGAATATATTGTTATGCATTATATATATACATGACTGCATGGGTTGGGATAATTGACGAAGAGAAGAAAGGCCTGTTGCCAAAATCTAGTTCGGTGGCTCTGCCACAAATATTATATTTGGCTTAATGCCTGCTATCGGTGTGTTGGCGGGGTGGGTTGACTTGATCCCCACAGGTGTGTTGGTTGGTACGGGTGGTGTGTAGCGGATGGAAATTAGGTTTGGTTGGGAATTGCATATCACATGCATTTTTATATTTTATTTATATAATGCACATTTGTAAATGGGCTCAAGCCCAACTAATTGTTTAAATGGTTTTGGCCAAGTGAACACGGTAAGTGGGTTACACACTGAGTTCTAAGTAACTCACCCCTTCTTCTTACCCTTCTCAGGTAATGACAATTGATGGAGGTTTGGGCCGAGGATGACTTCGTGTGGAGGCCATACTACGAATGATGAGTTATAAAAACTTTGGACTTCTTTTAAGTATTTCTATTTAAGTACTATTTTAAATTTCGATGTAATAAGGCCTCTAGTATTATTTTTTTATGGATTTTTATTTGTGAATGGTTTTTAACATGTTTTAATTACTTAAATGGGGTTGTTTAATTTTTATAAATGTTTTCTTAAACTTGCGTATAAAAAGGGGGTTTTTCTTAAATATCACCCACTCGTAAAATTTTGTGAAAACTCTTTTATAAATTCATTTCAACCAATTAATTAGATTTTCAACCAATTATCTCTCTCTAAATCATATTGTAAACTCTTATGTTTTAAAATCATAGTTTTTTTTCAAATAAATCTCGATTTTTGATAAACTCCGTCTTCAAAATCGTTTCGAAAAATTATTTTCATTAAAAGCATTGACGACTGGACGTAAATTCGAATCGCGTGGCATGCCAAGTCTGGTCTTAACTCATAGGCCGGGTTTGGGGTGTTACAAAGGTTATGAAGTAGTTTAAAATGATAGATAAAAGTATTAAATGAGAAAATTAACTCAATTGAGGGGTTAATCCAGCAAGGACTGAATTGTATGAATTGTGGAATTAGGGACAAAATAGAAATCAACATGTTACACTAAAGCAGTTTTGGACAGCAGCAGTTGTCTAACTTTTAAAAATCACCAAAAATTGTATAAATCGAATTAGAAGTGGAGTGAGATATGGAATTAAAGCTTATTGAGTCTATTTTCATATAAAAGAAACAGAGAAAGCAAAGGAAGTCTAAATTTTGAGATATTTGGATTTTTGTAAGACTGGTTTAGAATAACTTCGTGATCTCCTGTTCTTACTTTAGAAATTCACTAAACATTGTATAAAAATAATTTTGGAACATAATTTATATGGTTAGATTCCTTAATGAGTCTAGTTTTATAAGAAATAAACCATAACATCATATGAATTCTATAGAAAAAGATAATTAATTTTTAGTGAAGAAGGGTCGGAACTGCCAGACAGCAGAACAGGGGTGACTTTAAAGAATAAACTGTACTAATTGGCTAAACCAAAAATTCTGAAAATTTTATGGCAAGAAGATATGTGAGTCTAGTTTCAGGAAAAATTAACGGTTCTTCATTTGGAGTTCTGTAGCTCTGGAAATAAATAATTTAGTAACTATAACTCAAATGGACAGTTTTGAATATACTTATGAGTAATTAATGAAATTATTGATAATGTTACTTATAGCATGTTATATACATTAAGGATGTGGAATGGAGAGGAGGAGAGGAAAATATGTATGAATATTCAGCTAGCATGGCTAATTTGTAATGTTTTAGACTCAGGGACTAAATTGAATAAAAGTAAAACTTTACGATTAATTTTGTAAAAATGTGGAAATGTCCAATTTGCATGAAATAGATTATTTTATTATTTAAAATTGCAAAAATAGAATGAAATTGTTAATTTAGATTAAAATCGATTGAAAAATCGATGAAAACAGAAAATTTCCAAAATGACCCTGAATCTTAATATTTTTATAAATTTAGCCAGGTAAGTTCGTGTAACTTAATTATATGATATAAGAAAATATGATTTGAAGGTACGTGAAATATTGATATGATAAATTAACTGATTTATCTTTATGAAGAAGAGATAATTGAATGATATTTTTCATGATATGTAAATATGTGATTATCTTTAATATGTTAATATAAGATAATTAAGTATATTGAGACGAGTAATAAATTTATGTAAGACATGACGAGAAATAAATAAATATGTTTAAGGGACAATATGTTTGATTTTGATTGGTTTCAAATATAAATGCTAAATGAAATAAAATGTCTGATAAATAAATTTGTAATTCTGGTAATGCCTCGTACCCTATTCCGGCGTCGAATACGGGTAAGGGGTGTTACATTTAGTGGTATCAGAGCTTAAGTTTAGTCGGTTCTTGGACCAAACGTAGTATATGTGAAGTCTAGAAATATATGCCATTATTAATATATAACTTGAGATAATGTGATATCTTCTAATTTTGATGATATTTGTATCACTATAATTCAAACTTTATCATTATTATGTGTAATTTATTAATTATGTGTGGTAAGTATTTTAAGGTAAGTGTTTAGTGAAATGATAAATTTAAGATTGGGTACTGAAAATTGAAACTGATACTGAATTGAATTATGGAATACTGAATATTATTTTGAGTACTGAACTAAATTGTGAAGTTACTGAATATTGTTTTGTGCATTGCATTAAGCTATGAAATTACTGATGTAATGAATTATTACAATACTGTGAAACTGATCGAAATAAGAAGTGAAAATAGAATGAACTGGAAATTAGAAAGTTATTTAAATTACGTAACTAAATTATGAATTATGTGAATATTTGAAGATATATTAATAGGAAACTAAAAGTGATTTGAATTGAATCAAATTGAATTAAATAAAGAAAATATGCGAGTAATTGAAATGTATATTGATTGAAAAGTAATTAGTGATTTTAAATTTGATTGGACAATAAATTAAAAATACGAATTGAATAAAAATGCATTAAATTATGAATATGTGTAAATATATGAATCGTGTATTGATTGAAAAGTGGTTGGAACTAAATTGAAGTATGATTATATGTGAATATGTAAAATATGTATTGGTATTGAATTGTATACTGATTAGAAAATGAAAAAGTGAATTTGAAAAAAAAAATGATTTGAATACCCTATTAACTTATCAGACTAGATTGGATACAAATGGCATGCCATAGGATTTGTGATATGATGAGGAGATATTTCTGTATTATATTCTTCGGTTTATCCGAAGAGGCATTTAATGCCTTATTGGTGTGTTTGGGAGGATATGATATACTGGTGTGTTTGGGAGGATATGATATACTGGTGTGTTTGGGAGGATATGATATATTGGTGTGTTTGGGAGGATATGATATACTGGTGTGTAATGGAGGATTTCATTATTTTGGTGTGATTGGTTGGAATCCGCGTATCCGTCAAAGTCCGAGTCTTGTTAATAGGGGTAGATATGAATATTAAGTGAAATTAAAATAAGAATTGATTTCCCTATTAACTTGTCGGACTAGTCGGATATAATTGGCATGCCATAGGATTTGGAAGAGTACGGGATTTATCGGCTTTGCCGATCAGGCACTTTATGTGTCGTAAATCAGGCACTCTATGTGTCGTATTTCAGGCACCTCGTGTGTCGTATCAGGCACCTCGTGTGTCGTATCAGGCACTTTATGTGTTATATCAGGCACCTCGTGTGTCGTATCAGGCACTTTATGTGTCGTATCTCAGGCACCTCGTGTGTCATATACTGATCAGGTACTATGTACCGTTTTAGGCACAATGTGCCGTACTGGTGTGTTTGGGTTGGAATCCGTATATCCGTCAAAGTCTGGATTGTTAATAGGGTGAATAACTAAAATAAGAAAAACTAAATAAATTTGATCGATTGAACTATTGAAAATATGAGTAAGAAATTATGAGTTGAATTGTGAATCGAATTGAAATGTGAGAATTGAAGTATGAACTTAAGGTTCATAAATTTGCTAAAATATCGAATTATTGATATTGAAATCAGTTGAATAAATGAAATGAGAAAATTGAATGAATTTGATCGACTGAATTATTGACAGTACGAAAAAGTGGAATTATGAATTAAAATTGATATATAAAATTGAAAACTTGAACCAAAGGTTCATAAGTTGATTAGATAATATAGATGATATATGATGCTATTTGATGAAAGACTATTGTTGAGGTATGAAATTAAAATATAAATTAACACATATGATTTATATTGTTACATGTTTGATTTCTATTATTTAATATTAAATGTTAAATTTAAATTATGCGTATAATAAGTGAAGTATGAGGTAAGTGTTATTGTTGAATTAAATGGAAATTGAATTAAGTGATGGATAAATATTAGTATTGAATTGTATATTAATGAGAAAGTGAAATTAAATTTAGTTGTGAATAAATTGAAGTGAAATTGGAATTGAAAAAAAAATGATATGTGAAGCACATAATAAGAATTATTAGTAAATTAAGAATGACTAGTAAATTTTGAAATATGTTACATATATTAAAGAAAGAAAAGATATAAACATACACGTTTTTAGTACAATGGTTAAATTGTAAAGTATGTAAAAGCATTATGTTAAAATTATAAAAGTGACATGCGTGTATAATGTAATTTTCCCAAGTAAATGAGATTAGATCTACTAAGATATTAGTGGTATACCATTAATGAACTCTAGCGCATTCTCTGATAATAACACTTTGGTACTCATCAAGTGCTATCTGATTAATAGTACATAATAATACACTTCTATATTTGTTTCATATATCTTAAGTGTTCTGTTTAATCTATTGGGCCTCTTATTAAAAAAAAAAGTAAGTAATTTTCGTTATAAGGTATGTTTGCAATACTAAATTAAAAATAAATTGCAAACTGAAAGGATATGGAATGGATATAAATGATAAACTAGATAAATATGTGCACAAAGGAGCTATAGAATTATAGAAATAATGAAGTTCATGATCAAAATAACAAGGAAATTTCGAGGACGAAATTTTTTTTTAGGGGGGAAGAGTTGTAACAGCCCAATTTCAATAGTGTTGGAACAAGTGATTTGAGATCACTAAATCTGACGAAAAAGTTAAGAAACTTTGTTAATCGATAATTATAAGTTAAGTGTGATTTTAGAAATATTTTAAAATTAGTGAATTTTGTGAACTAAAAGAATTAATTAGAAAAATTGGGCCAAAAACGAGGTATTGAGATCTCGAATTCATAAAATGAGCCATAAATATTTTTAGAAATATTTATGGAGTGTATTAAGTTATTATTAAAGTTTAGTTGAGAAATTTTAACGTTTGGATATGTAATTAAATGAAAAAGACTAAATTGAAAAAGGTGTAAAAGTTTCATTATAGATTAAAGAAAGTATAAAGGACCAAAATGGCAATTAAGCCATTTTGTTTAATTGAGGCGGTTATTGTGAAGAAAATCTGAGATTTTTTTTTATGTTTAATATTATATTATTATATTATTATATTATTATTATTATATATAAAAACAAACAAAAAGAGAATAGAGAACAGAAAAACCCAAACGAAGAAGCAGAGAGCAGGAAAGAAAGAAGAAGAGAAGAGAAAGAAGAAAAAATGGGGGGAAAATTGGAAAATTTTCAAAATTAGCTAAATAAAAAGGGGATCAAATTGAAATATATGGAGAATTCTCTTCATTTCTCTTCATTTTCTTCAGCTGAAAAATAGCCATGGGAGAGAGTTCAAGCTGGTTTTCATACTCAAGCTTCATGTAAGTTTAATTCTTGCTTTCTCCTTGAAATTTCTATGTTTTTGGACTTTACAATTGGGTCCAATTTATTAATTCATTAGTTTTGATTCTATGGCTAATTTTTAAAGTTTATGTGGATTAGTGCTGGAAGAATATGATGAATAAATATTGAATTGAAGCTTTAATTTTGTTATATGATGATTTAATCAAGTGAAATTGATGGAAATTGGTTTTAGGACCTAATTGTGAAATAGCTAAAATTAAGGCCTAGTGTTAAAATTCTGATTTCAAAGGTTATGAAGTAGTTTAAAATGATAGATAAAAGTATTAAATGAGAAAATTAACTCAATTGAGGGGTTAATCCAGCAAGGACTGAATTGTATGAATTGTGGAATTAGGGACAAAATAGAAATCAACATGTTACACTAAAGCAGTTTTGGACAGCAGCAGTTGTCTAACTTTGAAAAATCACCAAAAATTTTATAAATCAAATTAGAAGTCGAGTGAGATATGGAATTAAAGCTTATTGAGTCTATTTTCATATAAAAGAAACAGAGAAAGCAAAGGAAGTCTAAATTTTGAGATATTTGGATTTTTGTAAGACTGGTTTAGAATAACTTCGTGATCTCCTGTTCTTACTTTAGAAATTCACTAAAAATTGTATAAAAATAATTTGAGAACATAATTTATATGGTTAGATTCCTTACTGAGTCTAGTTATATAAGAAATAAACCATAACATCATATGAATTCTATATAAAAAGATAATTAATTTTTAGTGAAGAAGGGTAGGAACTGCGAGACAGCAGAATAGGGGTGACTTTAAAGAATAAACTGTACTAATTGGCTAAACCAAAAATTCTGAAAATTTTATGGCAAGAAGATATGTGAGTCTAGTTTCAGGAAAAATTAACGGTTCTTCATTTGGAGTTCTGTAGCTCTGGAAATAAATAATTTAGTAACTATAACTCAAATGGACAGTTTTGAATATACTTATGAGTAATTAATGAAATTATTGATAATGTTACTTATAGCATGTTATATACATTAAGGATGTGGAATGGAGAGGAGGAGGAGGAAAATATGTATGAATATTCAGCTAGCATGGCTAATTTGTAATGTTTTAGACTCAGGGACTAAATTGAATAAAAGTAAAACTTTACGATTAATTTTGTAAAAATGTGGAAATGTCCAATTTGCATGAAATAGATTATTTTATTATTTAAAATTGCAAAAATAGAATGAAATTGTTAATTTAGATTAAAATCGATTGAAAAATCGATGAAAACAGAAAATTTCCAAAATGAACCTGAATCTTAATATTTCTACAAATTTAGCCAGGTAAGTTCGTGTAACTTAATTATATGATATAAGAAAATATGAGTTGAAGGTACGTGAAATATTGATATGATAAATTAACTGATTTATCTTTATGAAGAAGAGATAATTGAATGATATTTTTCATGATATGTAAATATGTGATTATCTTTAATATGTTAATACAAGATAATTAAGTATATTGAGACGAGTAATAAATTTATGTAAGACATGATGAGAAATAAATAAATATGTTTAAGGGACAATATGTTTGATTTTGATTGGTTTCAAATATAAATGCTAAATGAAATAAAATGTCTGATAAATAAATTTGTAATTCCGGTAATGCCTCGTACCCTATTCCGGCGTCGAATACGGGTAAGGGGTGTTACAGGAAATGCGAGTAGAAATGGTTTTTGGGTACCACGATTATTCGGAAAGCAAGAAAGTAAGGTTGGTGGAAAATAGTTTCACCGATTATGCAATGACTTGGCGGGATCAATTCACCACGAGTCGAAAACGAATGGAGAGCACCCAATATTAATGTGGTCCGAAATGAAAGAAGTGATGCGCAAGCGGTTCCTCCCATCTTCTTATCATCGGGGGCAAATTTCTTCAAGACAAAGGACAGAGTCAAGGTCCTCTCGAAGACCCGCTTACGAAAATTATTCAAGAAGAGATTTCGATCAAGATTCTTATTCATCAAGGAACTCGAGGCAAAGAAAGGTTGACTATGATTCTTATTCCCTCCAAGAAAACACGCGAGTTGATCGATATATTCATTCAGGAACTTCCAAGAAAACGTCTTTGAAGTATTCTTCCCGAAGAAATGTTTGTGCATCCACTGTAAATAAATTTTCTTCTTTTGGAAATTCTTATTATTATGATTCTTTTGTAACTTCATGTAATAGAAAAAAAAGAAAAAGAAAAAAAATAAAAAGAAAAAGAAAAGAGGCAAGAAAGAGATACAATGAGCAAGATTTGAGAGAGCTTGAAAAGTCCATTGAGAAGATCTTTGAAAAAGAACAAAAAGACTTTGAAAAAGAAAACGAGAGAGAAAAGGAAGAGAAATTTGAAAGGGAAAGAAAAGAGCATGCTAGAGAAAAAGAAACAAAAGAACAAGAGAGCGAGAAAAGATGAGTGTTGATTTAACTAACCCACTTGAAGTTTGTTCTTGTTCTACTTCTTCTTTTCAGGGTTCCGAGGAACCAAGAGACGATAATTTTCAACTACAATACCTTCCGGAAGGACGACGTTTCTGTCTGATCAGCCAAGGTAAAGTTGAAAATGAACCATACGAGCCCGAAAGTAAGCAAGGTAAGGAAATTTTAAACGAGTCACGGCAATCTGAGTTGAAATTTGTCAATGAAATTTTCGGTGATTTAGTTCTTAAAAGCTTTCCTTATTTTCCTTCGACTAACTTTCATTCTTTGAATGAGGTTGATATTTTTCGTTTTGATCGACAAAACCATTTGTTTTGGCAAGATAACAAATTTTCAAGAAAAATGGTTAAACCTTGCATTCATGATAACTTTGTGTTTCAATTTCCACCTCTCAAAATTTCATTGGATTTGTGCAAGTCTGTTGTGATAAGTGGGAAAAGATTTGATTACATGTGGCCGAGTATGCCAATTTTTTCTTGGTTTAGCATGTTTGATTCAGTGAGATCATTGTCACATCTTGAATTTAATAATCAAAATCATGTTATTAAACCGGGAATATGTTTTGTATCATCCGGTAAATTTTGTGGAAAAATCCAGTCTCAATAATTGTGTGTGAGAAATTCCCATCGATTTGATACTTGGTTTCTGAATAAGGTAACGAATTTTGTCAACCTTGTTTTCAATTTTTATTCGTTCCTTAAGCAAATTTTGTGGTTGTACGTAGAATTCATGTACATGGAGTTCCCATTTAGTTTTAAAAAGGTTTATTCGCGAGTAAAGCATAGACTACGTTACATGCCCCAGGAAAGAAGGTTCGTATTGATCAAGCAAGGTAAGTTCGATCTTCAATTTTCAGCTTGTGAAGACAAGCAAGGTAAGAATGACTTTTGTCAAACCGCGCGTAAAGGTAAAGCCGATTTCTTTCTTTCAACACCTAAAAGTAAGACACTTGAAACCTATGAACCCATTCTGTTTTCTTCGGATGTTGACAAGAATCACGTTGCTGAATCCATTCTTGTAAAATCTTTAAAACGTGATGTTCTTCATTGTTCTGTCTTGTTTGACAATGAACTATCTGACAAAAAGATAATTGTTTTCGATAAGTGTCATGAAGCATTTGTTGAAGCATTTTTGTTCATTTCGGATGTTTAAAGAGCTCGTAATGATGACTGCCATTTTGTAAAGCATTTAGATCATGAATTATTTGAATGCCCTATTTTGTTTATTGATGGTCTATTTGTTTTAAAAGAAAACAAAAAGAATTTTGTGTTTGATAATTTTTATGCGAGTACAAATAAAGGTTTGAATGTTCAATTTCAAGTGCCATATGCGTTTTCTTCGTTACTTGCTTTTGGCGACTATATCTATCACATGATGTGTTATTCGCATGTTTATTTTGATTTGTGGATTCCAAGTAGATCATATGCATGCCTTGAGGTCATTTCAATTTTGTTGCAAGTGTTTGACAAGGCATTACTTCTTTTGTACGATAATTTGGTGCTGCCCGATCACATGCGATTTACTTGTTTGATAATGTCCATATTTGGGTTGCAAGATTGTTTGAAGCCAGTCTTGCTAATTCTTGGTTATCTTTTTCAGGTATCGCGTTTATCATCCGTCCCGTTTGATCGAGGAAAGACGAGCAAGGAGTTTTGTTCGGAAAACCAATGGGTCGATTCGAGGACGAATAGTCTTGAAGAGGGAGGGGATGATACGGGCACGGCCAGGACACCAACGATTTTCTTTTAAATTTATGGAGCTCGTTATTAGCTCACTCTTAGCTCATTTTAATTAGTTAATTGTTGGAATAAAAATTAGTTAACTTAATTTAAGTTAATTAAATTGCTGGAATGAAATTTAATTAATTTAGTTTAAGCTAATTAAATAATTTAGTTTAATATGTCCTAGTAGCCATAGCCAAATTTAATATATCTTGTTTAAGACTATTAAATTTGTTTAGCTTAGTTTAGGTGTTAATTAGGGTGTCTAAGTTTTATTAATATTTATTTCGGCTGAACATACACTTGAATTAAATTGGTTCTCGTATTTTTCTTTGTAGGTACATTGACCGTAGGACAACAAGCTATGGACACATTCCCATACAAACATCCTTGACCGAATATTCAAAGTGCCCCATGCTCCTTATTTTATTTATTTCAAGTGGCCATGCTCCATGATTTTTAAATATCTTCCACCTTATCACATTATGGGATTTACTTTTTTTCATATCTTGGACAGCAAATTGAGGGCATCCGTGTGATTAAGCAATTGAAGATAAGACACTTTCAAACTTAGTATTTTGGCCATTCGGCTAATAGTTATAAATAGCTTGCTATTTTCATTTGTAAGGGGACTAGACTTTTAATTTTTTCGGAATGAATGAATATTTCATTTGAGTGAGTTTATCTTCTCTCTATCTTTCGTACGAGTTTCGATTCCGACTTATCAAGCTTTGCTTGTGGCGTCAGTCGTTTCTTATCCATCAATTTATACCATAGGTTCTTATCTTTATAGATAAAGGGTCTTGGTCCATCTTTGAATTTCATACTTCCATCTTAAACATTATAGAACCCGGGGTAACACATATTTGTGTTGAATCGATTCTCATTTAAGTTCTTTTATCCATCTCTATCGAATTATCCTTTTATCTATTTTATTTTTTTATTTCGTTCGATCAAACCGAACCATCTCTTATTTTATTCACTTAAAGCTTCCGCAAACTCATTCATATTTTCGATTATTTTCCGAAGGCTTGATTCCTTCTCGTAGACGATTGGGCAACCCGCATACGTTTCGACTCATCCCGAGCCGGCCCGTATCACAAATGGAAGTGAAACAGTGAATTGAAAATAGAATGTGAAAATGTTGCAAATATATGGAATATATGAGTTATATACTCATGAAATGACTATGGAATGGATATTGCAATTGTATAATGAAATGTGAAATAAATTGTGAAAAACTATTTATGTAGCAAGTATGAGAATTGAGATAATTGTGAAACAAGTGAAATATGATATGGTTGTTGTAATAATTAAATATTAATATGTGTTTATATTTCAATTGTATATTTGTAATTTCTTATCTTTAAATATTCGGATTATAGAAATATCACTAAGTTTATTGTAATATCCTGAAATAGGGGTAAATCTTTTTTAAAAATATTTGATGGTGCGAATGCATGACACAAGGAAGTGGCTGGTGGAGTGGCTTAGGGCGCTGCCTAGGGAGCTTGAGGGTGCAGCAGATCAGGGGTTCGAACCCCAGATTTCGCTTTGGGGAATTTTATTTTTTTGGCATTAAAGGAGCTGGGTGAAGGAGGCTTTAAATATAATTTTGGCGAAGTTATGGCATGAAAGTCGACCTGGCCAAGTGGCTTGGAAGCGCCACTTAAGGGCCTAGGGGCGTGTGGACTCAAGTTCGAGTCGCGCTGGGAGCAAATGATGTTTTGTTCTGTTTTGGGCGTTGAAGCTATCGATGGAGTGCTTAAAAGGTTGTGGTGACAAGTTATGTCACAAAAGATGCCTTGGCCGAGTGGTTAGGGGCGTGAGGGGTGGTTGCGATATGGGGGACTCGTGTTCGAGTCCTGATGGAAGCGCTGGACGCTTTCATTCTTTTTGGTTTGGCGTTTAAGCAAGGGAACAAAAAGGGGGAGAGTTTAAAAGAAAGTTGCGACGAGTTATGCCATAAAATGCGCCTTGGCCGAGTGGCTAAGGGCGCTGCAGTGGGAAGTCTTCTCCAGGTCTCGGGTTCGAGACCTGGCAGCAGCTTGGAAGGGTTATTTTATTTTTCCCTTATGGCCGGCGTGTTTTTGGTGGCAGCATGGGCATGGGCGCCTGAAGCAAGGCTTTATGGCTTGTTTTTTTTTTTTAGTTGTATTAGAAGTATGGGATTTCCTTTATTTTATTTGTTGGAAGTATGGGTAATGTTTTATTATTTTTATTTGAAGATGGGGTAGTGATGGGAATTAATGTTTTATTTTGGTGATGGGTTTTATTGCATGGGGAATGATTAAACCATGATATTGTAATTGATGATAGGAATTTTCAAATGGGGAAAAGCATGGCCGAATTCACCTAATTGTTTTCTTTCCTTTTCCCATTTGATGCATGGCCGAATGAAGCTTCCTCTTTGGAGCTTGTTGGTCGGTTTTTGAGGGCTATGGGAGGTGCCGAAATTCCTTTGACTTGAGCAATCATCTTCTCCATTTTTGTAGCTCTGCCAAGTTCCTTCCCATTTTCCTCTTCTTCCCTTTTATTTTTCCTTCAACCTAAATTCCTTCTTGTTTCCTTGAAGGCCGAATGCCCTTGGCATTGAAGGTTATAGCCGAAACTTGGTTGCCTCTGTTCTCCACCATTATTTGAAGGACCTAGCCGAATCTCCTAGTAAGTGGACTCTCCCTTAACTTTCAGTTTTGACTCACTCTCCTTGAGTATGTCGAAAGCTTGAGGCTAAACCTTAGTAAGGTTGGCCGAATGTGACCTTGAGATGTTAAGAGTTTGCTTTCTTGTGTGTAGTAACGTTAAGGGTGCATTGAAGGAGTGGCTTTCCGGGATTTCGACTCATCTTGGTAAGTAAAGGCAGTTCGGCCAAGGGCCATTTTATCAAAGAAATTATGCTTGAAAGCCAAAGGCTAAGTGTTGGTGCAACAGTGAGTGGCCGATTGCAAGGGAGATCTTTGTGTGACTTCGGGATTTGGTTGGAAACCAAATCGGCTTAGGTAAGTGTTATTTTGGAGCGGCATATCTTTTGGGATTGCTAGTTTAACCGAATAAGGCTTTTGATTACTAACTAAGTTGTGTTGTTGGTCGATTGTAGGGGAAGATTGGTCTCACTTATCTTGTTTTGTGATTAACGTTCGAAAAACAAAGGGTAAGTGATAGTAAGTTTCGGCCTAAGGCCATATTTTTAGGTGCGATTAATTCTTCGGAACTATTGATATAGCCGAATAGCCTATGTATTAACTTTGGTGTGGCCGAATGGCCTTGTTAATGACCCTTTGGTGTTGGCCGAATATAGGGCAAAGAAACCTAGTGCGGTAGACCGATCCTTCGGGTTTTCGTTGTCGAGTAGTTCGGGATTCGCTTAGACTCACGATTAATCAGGTGTGTAAAATCTTACACACTTTATTAGAATAAACTGCTACTATAATGATATGTATATATATATATATATATATATATAACCTCTCATGTAGTAACTTTGCCTTGTGGGCATAAGCTTGGATTTCGGGTAAGTCCACTATCACTTGATCTATGTTGTAAGATGTGTACGCCATCATATGCTGTTAAATGCTATGCTACATATGAATGCATGATATATGGGATCATGATACTTGTTATGTGAGCATGATGATGGTGGGATTGATGAGAGGAGGGAGATGATCTCTATGGACTGTCACCAGTGGTTTGGTACCACACGATGGGTTGGCCCCATCATTTGATATTTGTGACTTCGGTCACCAGTGGTTTGGCACCACATATTGATATTCGTGACTAAGTCCCAGTGGTTTGGCACCACCAGTGGTTTGGCACCACATATTGATATTTGTGACTTCGGTCACCAGTGGTTTGGCACCACCAGTAGTTTGGTACCACATGTTGATATTGTGACCTATGGTCATCATTGGTTTGGCACCACACGATGGGTTGGCCCCATCATTTGATATTTGTGACTTCGGTCACCAGTGGTTTGGCACCACCAGTGGTTTGGTACCACACGGGGTAGATAAAGGAGTATGGATGGCTAGGTTGGGTTGCATAATTGCATGTCTTACTAATATCTTGTGTATGAGTTGTATTTTCGGGTTGGGGATTTATACACTGAGTCTTGGTGACTCACCCCTTCCCATATTATTTTGTAGGTGAGTAGATCGCGGAGATGGAACCGGGGAGGACTCGAGGCGGCCATGCTTGTTCCGTGGACTTGAAATTTTATTTCGCCCCGTTTTAAGTTTATTATTTACTAAATTTCGATTGGGTTGTAATATGGCCGCTTATTATTATTCGTGTGTTTAAGTAGTTGCTTTTACTTTATTTTTATTATATTACTAATGAACTTATAACTGTTAAGCAAATCGGTTAATAGTAACGTTTTTAACAAGTACTCGAATGCGTTTTCAAAGATGTTACCATCGGGTAACAAAGTTTTTGAAGTCAACAATAACTTTGATGGTTCTAAAAATTTAAATGATCCAATGTTTTCAAAGGTTTCAACTCAATCGTGTTTATCAAATCAACCCACCTAGGTTTTAGCAAACACCGTTTTATAACCTCAACAAATTTTCGAATTTCCACTGTTAATCCAAATCCTTCAAAACGTTTTCACTCTGTAACATACCAGGTCCGGTCAAGGCTCGTGGGCTGGGTTTGGGGTGTTACATTTATACTTAGCGTACGGTTTTGTTTCTCATGTGCAGGTTAGATATTTAACTTTTTATCGCTGATTTAGCATCCAAAAACGATCTCGAACTCAAATGTGATGATGTTTATCTGTAACACCCCCTAACCCTTATCCGTCACCGGAACAGTGTTACAGAGCATTACCGGACTTTTCAGATCAAATACGAACATTACATATCATATTATTATACATATAACAAATTAATTATAGTCCCTTTTTATGAGCTCTCGAGGCCCAAAATATGTGTTAGAAACAAATCGGGACTAAACCAGGTACTCAATAATTTTTTCCAAAAACATCAATATTTAAATTTAATCCAAATTATAAGCATACTAATTTCAATCAAAATTTACCCTATTCATGAACATTTATACTCAAATATAAAACATGTCATATTATAGTTTTAACATAACACATACTCATAAGTATAAAACCAACCAATATCAACTTATAAATATTATTTACAATCAATCCATATAATACTTAACGTTTAGACACCCTAAGTACATGCCAACACAAAAAGAAGTATACATTACAAAGTTTTGAGTTCGGGATTGTTGTGGATGTTGAATTGACGATCAACTTTAAGTACCTAACCTGCCGCACGGAAAACAAACCGTACGCTGAGTATGAATTCATTGGTATTTCTATAATCCTAATGCTTAAAGGTAAATTAATATAACATTTACATTTAAATCATACAATAACCATAGTTATACAATTAATCTCACCATAACAAAGATTATTCAAATAATCAATTTCATAAATACATCATTCATGGTACTTCCAACTCTCATCACTTGCTATTTCAACACATTTAATGTTTTTCAATACCATTCATAGTACATTTTCCTCTATTTTCCCCTATTAACATGACTCGGACTCTGACGGATACACGGATCTAATTAAAACACACCAATTTGGCACCCAGTGCCTCATCGAATAATTCGAAGTAATAAGTTGACAACCAGTGTCTCATCGGCCCTGCCGAAATAAATTGGTACCCAGTACCTAATCAAATTTATCCGAAGTAATAATGACACCCAGTGTCTCATCGAAATCCCTAAACTATTCCAATCCTATAACATGCCATCTATATCCGACTTAGCCCGATACAGTTAATATGGTTTTCAATTTCTCAATTCAATTACAATTAAAATCCACACCAATCACAAATTCACATATTAAGATGATAACACTCACCTCATATACTTACCATAACATTTAATCAAATCACAACAAGTAATAATTACTAAATTTGGATTATAAAAATACAAACCAGAATTTCCGGGTTACTCCTCGTCGACCTTTTCCATTTCCCTTCTTAATCGAAGTTTTTGACACAACGTTAGCTACGGAAATTAAACAATTAAAAATCATCAATACAACACAATTTCATATTGAATATTTTAAAATTTTATTCAACTTTTGCCTAAATTCCAATTTAACCCCTATTACTGAGACTAACTTTATTTCTTTAAAACTAATTTTATATTTTCATCCAATTTCCACTTTAGAATAAATTAAACTCTCTAATTTCACTTAAATTCTTAAATTTCAAAATTTTCACAATTTAGTTCCTATTATTCAAAACTTATAGTTTATCTTACAATTCAATCCCTTTTTTTAATTTCTAACTTAAAATTCTATCAATTTAGTCCCAAATACTTAAATTATTCAATATGAACATCATTTAAAAATCCATAAATTTCTAAAATTTCAACATAAATAAAGTAGTATTTTATGCTAGAATTTTAAAAACATAAAAATTTCAAGAAAAGGAATAAATTGGCTTACCAATTGAGTTTGAACCCTTGAAACCCTAATTTTCTCCTTTTTCTTTCTCTCTTTTTCCTTCTGTTTCGTTTCAATTCTTTGTTTCTTATTTTTTTATTTATATTATTATATTATTATATTATATATATTGTTAACTATTAAGTAAATATATTTTATTATAAAATCTATCAAAATTTTTACATGTTTTTAATATTATGCCGCCTCAATTATGAACATTAACATAATTGCTCTTTTGGTCCCTTTAATTTTTCTCTAATCTATAATTTAACTTTCACTCTCTATTCAATTTAATCCTTACACCTAATTACCCATAATTCAAGTTAATTCACCTAACCAAAACTTAATTAACCACACAACTAGTTTCGTAAATATTTTTAATAAATATTTACGAATTCATTTTACGAAAATGGAGACCCGAAAATACACTTTTCGATTACCAGTGACTATCGGATCGTTACATTATCCTTTGTGTCGGCATGTACCTAGGATGTCTAAATAATAGTTATTTTGTAGTTAGATTGTAAATGAGGTTATAAGTTTAATTTTGGTTGGTTTTATACATATAAATATGTGTTTGTTTTTTAAGCCATATTATGGCATGGTAAATTGAACTAAATCTAGATAGGTGCATGTGAATTTAATTTTGTGTTTAAGTGCTCATGAACTAGGCAAATTGATTTGGATTTGGTATGTTTATAATTTGAATTAAAATGATGCTTTGATGATCTGTTTTAATGATATGAAATGCTTGAAATTTCTGTCAGTTTGATCTGTAAACTTGAGTAATGCTCCGTAACTCAGTTCCGGCGAGGGATACGGGTTGAGGGTGTTACATCGTAACACCTTAGATCTTGCATGTTATTGATACCATTGTTGCTGTCTATTTGTTGAGCCTTTCCTTTCCTACATGAATTGGATTTAAAAATTTCCATGGAATTGTTCGGAGAAGAAAAAGGGAATTGAAATTTGAATACCTTTGTTCTTTCTACGTGGGCACTTAGCTTTTATTTTTCATTTTTAGTTTTTATCTTACTAGAGCCGTGTGAGCTAATATGCCTAATAAAATGAGTGGATTTTTGTGGTTTGGAGCCTTGTGTGTATGGAATTAGGTTAAATTATAGTTTTAGTCCCTTTTATTATGTCAAAATTTGAAATTTTAATGTATAGTTTTTAATTTGGTATGATATTATTAGTAAGTCTAAATTGATATCATCGTTGTTTACTATCGTTTTTTTATAAAGTTATCTTAAGCATTTTATTAAAATATAATTTTGTTATTGCTTAAAAATAATTAACTAAATTTTCAAGTGCTTTTGGTTGTGTGGCTGAATAAAAAAAAAAATCATGTGTCTAATTATGAAAATTTCCCTTTATTATATTAAAAAAAAGGAGAGTAAAATCCATTTTATTTTCAGAACCTATATTGTCAAAAATTATTTTTTCTAAAATAATACTTAGCAATTAAAAACATTAATCCCTAAAACTCTAAACAATTGAAAACTTAATACCCTAAATTAAATTTTACTAAATCCTAATCAAACTTAAAACCCTAAACCTAGAGTCCTAGACCTCATTCAGATTCTGGCAATAGCATACTAGAAGATACAGAAATTTCCAAAACCCCAACTACTTAAAGCGATACTGCTCTCGACTTGGGTGCTGATTAGAGATGAGTGGAGCAGAAAAGGTTGTGTGCGTAACTGGAGCGTCTGGTTACGTAGCTTCGTGGCTCGTTAAGCTCTTATTACAACGCGGCTACACTGTTAAAGCCACTGTTCGTGACCCAAGTCTGTAATTTTCTCTTTTTCTTTTACAAGAAAAGAAATTTCCCTGCCCCTCCGTTTCAGTTTGACATCAAAATGGTATGTTTGAACATGCAACAGATGATCCAAAAAAGACACAGCACTTGCTTGCCCTTGATGGGGCTAAGGAAAGGCTTCATTTGTTGAAAGCAGAGTTGTTGGAGGAAGGATGCTTTGACTCTATAGTGGATGGATGCCATGGTGTTTTCCATACAGCCTCCCCTGTCATCTTTTCAGCTACCGACCCACAGGTCTATCCTTCCATTTGTAATGTCTTTGATTTTCTTTTGTATTGCACTTAGTTGAACCGCTAGGATGTGGGACTGGGAAGTGGGAACCTAGTTAAGGGGGCAAAAGACCACTAAGATTGTTCTCAAACTGTTGTGAGAAAGGATCAAAGGCTAAAAAATAGAAGCTAAATTTCACTTATATAGACAATTTTGGGGGCAAGCATGCACATTTCAATTGCAGGCTAATTGAACTTTGGACTCCAACACAACTACGATAGATTTATGTTCTAATGATGATTAGTTATTGTATTGTAAGCTGTATGGTTGCACTATATGTGATTTGACCCTCTCTCGTAAGATAATGGCCAGGCCACTCTGTTTAACTTATTGTCATTGAATTTTGTGCAAACCGTTTTATCTTTTCCCATTTTCAGGCTGAAATAATTGATCCAGCAATTAAGGGTACGCTTAATGTTCTTAAATCATGCGCAAAAGTTCCGTCCATCAAGAGAGTTGTCATGACAGCTTCTGTCGCCTCAGTTCTGTACAATGGAAAACCTTTGACTCCCGATGTGGTGGTCGATGAGGCTTGGTTTTCAGATTCACGTTTTTGCAAGGAGAATAAGGTAACTTTTTATAATGTCTTGGAAATGAGTTTTTTTTTTTTTGTTGTTGTTGTTTATAGTGTCATAGCTAATATAGTAGCATATATGCTTCTCGAAAATCATGAGTGACCAGTAATCTCAGTTATACCCTCTTCTTTAATTAATCTATGTGTAGAAAATGTTAATGGAGGTGAGGTTTCTAAGTAAACTGCACTTTGATCAAAAGTCCTTGTAAATCATATGCTGTCAAAATTATGTCAAGTCTGATTTTTATCGCCTTTCATCTTAAGGGTTCTATATTTTATCTTTTCTCAACCTTATGTGCTACTGGAATAGGTTCTATATTTTATCTTTTCTCAACCTTATTTGCTACTGGAATAGGTTTAGTTTATGATAAATCAACATTTTCAGATGACTAAAGAAAGTATACATAATGTCAATGTAATATTCCGAAAATTTTTATAGTAACATATATTATCTTTGATATTGTAAAATATGGAAATAAAGTGACAAAAAGAGAAATTTTGGAGTTATGATAACATTGGGAAGTATATTATGATATATTAATTTAAGAAAGGACTAAATGGAAAAAGTGAGAAAAGTTTTGTTGCCTAAGAGTAAATACTCAAAACTTAAGGGTTAAAATGTAAATATAAAAAAGTTGAAGGACCAATAGTGAAAATATTTTAAGGGTGGAATGATATAGAAACTAAAGAAAATGAATGAATTAGGACCAAATTGAATAAGTAAAGAATTATGAGGGATTAAATCGTAATTTTACCAAATTATGTGATGATTTAAGGATAAAATTTTTAAAGATCACAAAGGGAAAAATGGTCAATTGGAAGAGAGAAAAATCTATAGAGTAATGATAATGTTGATGATATTTTATAATTATTTAATTAGATAAATATTATTTTATTAATATTTTAATGAGATATTTTATTATTATTTATTTAGTATATAAGGAAGGAAAGATGAAGAATTTTTATTATCTTTCCATGCATTTCACGTTAGAAGAGAAGAGAAGAAAGAAAGTTTTGCTTTTTTTACAATTTGGTCCTTTTACCAAAAAATTCACCATTTTCACCTAGCAATCTAAAGAATTTTCATAGCTACCAAGAGAGAAAAATGTTAAGGAGACTATGGGGAGTTAGAATATCAAGTTGGATTCAAAAAATAAAAGTTGGAGGAGAGAGAAAAATCAAGTTAAAGATTGGAATCAATATGACAAAGTAAGAACATCAAGATTTTAATATATTTTTAAGTTTAATATTATTGAAAAAGTATGGAAATGATGTTAATGTAAAGTTTTCTTATAAATGGTCCTATGTTCTTGATATGTTAGCGAAGAGAAAATAAGAGAAAGTGATTAGAAATAGTGTAGAGAAAGAAAATAAGGGTGTTATAAATATGGTAATTAATATCTTGCACTAAAACAGTTTTGGACAGCAGTAGTAGTCTAATTTTGAAAAATCACCAAAAATTGTGAAAATCAAATTATAGGATAAATAAAATATGAAATTAAATTTTATTGAGTTTAGTTTTTCATAGAAAAAGCAATGTAAGCAATGAAATTGCAAATTATGAGTTATAATAAATTTTGTGAGATAATGTCAGAATGATTTTGGGTTCCCTTGTTCTGAGTTTGGAAAATCATCAAAAATTAGAAAAAAAATAATTAGGGGCTTAAATGTACATGTTTAAATTCTTAATGAGTTTATTTTTAATAGAAATAAACGGGAACATCATTCAAATCCTGTACTAAGAGATAATTAATTTTTAGTAAAGAAAGGTAGAAATTGTCAAACAGCAGAACATAGTCAAATTTAAAGATTTTATTGTACATATTGACTAAACTATAAATTCTGAAATTTTGATGGCTAAAAAATATTTGAGTCTAATTTCTAAAACATCAAGTGGATCTTATATTGGAATTCTGTAGTTAAAGATATAAATAATTTAGTGACTATTACTCAAATGGACAACTTTGAATAAAGTTATAAGTAAATAGTGAAATCATAGATAATGTTACTTATAAGCATGCAATATAAATGAAGGGTGTGGAATGGAGAGGAGGAGGAGTAAAATATATATGAATATTCAGCTAGCATGACTAATTTGCATGTTTTAAGCTCAGGGACTTAATTGAATAGAAGTAAAACTTTATGAATAATTTTGTAAAAATGTCAGAAATGTCCAAATTGCATGAAATGGATTAATTTATTATTTAAATTACAAAATTGAATGAAATTATTAATTTAGATTAAGATCGGGTGAAAACATGTTTTAGGGATTAAATTGAAAAGTGTTAAAATTATAGAAAATTCTGATATTTTATAGAATTAATGGGCTTTTATCGATATATATAAGAATAATTAGGCTTGAAACAAGGATTAAATTACAAAAATTTTATTTTCTTGAGCTTAAAGATGAAATCGTCATTAATTGAAAGTTTAGGAGCAAAATGGTAATTTTGTCTAGAGCATTAATTGAATGTATCAGAATATAAAATGAATGAAAATGATGATCAAATTTATTTATAAAGTTTCAGATGACTAAAATACGAGACTTGAACGTGGAAAAGAAAAGATATCGGATTAGTGAAATTATAAACACGAACAAGCAACGAGGTAAGTTCGTGCAACTTGAATTGAATTCTTGAATACTTGAATTGTATATTTATGTGACATGAATATGAATTGAATGTTTAATGTATGATAATAGATGAAATGTTGATAATACTTAATAAAAAGAGAAATAAATCCCGGCTGGATGGAATGGAATTCGATGGATCACTGAAAAGGATTTGACGGTAAAAAGGATCTAGCCCGGACTGGTGATCCTGGTATTAGCCCTCCCGAAGAATAAGTGTGAAAAGAATCTAACCCGAGGGTGATCTTGATATAAGCCCTCCCGAAGAATATGTGCGAAAATGATTTAACTCGAACTGATAATTTGAATTAAATGTGAGTCTAGATTTAGTCTGGACTGGTAATACAGATAAAGCGCTATAGAGTATTCGTCATTGCAGGTGATTTAGCCTGGATTGATAATCCCGACAATACTCTTTGAGCATATCTTATAGGGGATTTAGCCTGGACTGGTAATCCTGCTGTAAGAAATGAGGTTCGCGGGAGTGAGCTCTCTGAAAAGGACTTATGTATATATTTGTACGAATTGACGATTAATGAGATTGAATACTATAAGTATACTACTGGAAATCCATCGAAATTCTAAGAAATTCAACAGGATAAATATAGAAAATGATAAGTACTTGAAATCATGAAATTAAAATCATGAAATGATAAGTAATTGAAATCATGAAATTAAACTTAAAATACATAGAAATGATAATTATTTGATATATTGAAATATGACATGGAAAATACATGTATGTGAAATTTGCCTGATAATTATGCATATTCAAGATTATGAACTGCTACTGGAATAAATATACATTAAACTCATGAAAATGATGGTACATGAAATATTATTATAATGAATTGAATAATTTATATTTAGGAAGAAACAGGAAGAGAATGATATGAGACTGTCTTTGATACTTTGATACAAGGAAAATTATGCATATTAAGATGAGTAATAAATTCAAGTGAGACATGTCGAAAAAATACGCTAACCAATGTTGTTGCTTGAAGTTTAGGCAAGTGCCAAATTACTGGTTGAATGGTAATATGTTTAACTATAAGGTGCATTGAAATGGTACGTGCTTAAATGAAAATATAATTGAGCTTATAAAAGAGTGGAAATGTTTCAGTTACGCAATTTCTTATGAAATGATTTGTTATGTGATACGGCTGTATGAATTCTGCACTTAATTCAAAAATAAAAATTAATTACACGGTCTAGGCACACGGGCCTGTGAAGCCACACGACCTGGAGCGAGGTAAGTCACATGGGCGTGTTGGCCAAACGGCCTGACCATGTAGGCGTGTCTTCGAACCACATAAGCGTGCGACCTCTGTAGTTGAGAAAAAATTTAGGATTTTGCAAAAAATTCCCTATAATACCGATTTAATCCTAGTTGGTTCCTAATGTATGTTTTGGGCTTCGAGGGCCCAATAGAGGGACGTTATGATTATTTTCAAAATATTAATAATAAATGACTCAGAATTTTTGAAAATGTTCAGCAAACTCCGATAATGCCTCATACCCTATTCCGGCAACGGATACGGGTAGGGAATGTTACAGTCAAAGTACTTCTCGATCTTTGGTTTTTCCAGCTTTGGTACATGGCCTCTAAAACTTTAGCTGAGGAAGCTGCTCGGAGGTTTGCAGAAGACAATATGATCAACTTGGTTGTACTTAATCCAGGATTCGTAATTGGTCCTCTTTTACAGCCAGCTCTAAATAGCACTTCAGAGATTATTCTAGCCCTCACAAAAGGTACTTTTTTTTTAACCTATTGAGGATGATGTTCCTAAATATTCTTTCTTATTTTAATTGTTTGGAAGAGAAGTTATTCATCTGTTTCATTTTTGTTCCAAAAACATTTTAAATCTTTTGAATTCAGGAGAATGTGCTACTCCTGGTTTTAGGTTTGTTGATGTTCGAGATGTTGCATTTGCACATATTCAAGCATTTGAGATCCCTTCAGCTATTGGCAGATATTACCTAGTCCAGAGACATGTACAGTTTCCAGAAATTCTGAAGACCTTGAATGAACTTTATCCTACTTTGGGCCTTAAAGAAAAGTAAGCAATTGGATTATCTTGCTATTTAGTATCACTCTTTGCAAAGTTGCCAAATGCAACTTATTATTCTTTCACTGGATTCTTGTGTTCCATTGTTGTTTCACTCGACTGTCCTCACTTGGTAGAATGGTAAGAGTCTGGGGTAGCTGGATTATTTTAGTTGGCTCTGATGCAAAAACCACTCAATCTAGGTCATAGGGAACTTTTAGATTGTACTCAATTGCAAAGCAATGGCATGAAATTTACATGAATGAACTGTTGCCTGCATTTTAGAAGGTTAGAGGGCTAAAAAGAGTCTTATCATGTATTCATATGGATTAGAGTTGATATTGTTGGGAAGTTGTTTAGCAATAAAGTTCTTTAAGTGTAAATCAGTTCTTTTCTTTTTTCTATTAAACTTTTAATTGGATAGGATTATGATCACTCGTTCCACAGCAAGTAAAGTTTCAAAAGCCCCCATTGCATGCATGATTGAGACTTGAGATCTTACTTCTCTACCTAAAATTGTGATGTCTTGTTTAATTAACGACAGGTGTGAAGATCATGAGAAGCCTCTTGAGCGTGTTTTCCAGATATCCCAGGAGAAATCAAAAAGTTTGGGTCTCAGCTTCATTCCTTGGGAAGTGAGTCTGAGGGAAACTATTGAAAGCTTTAAGGAGAAAAGCTTCTTAAGCATCTGAAGAAAGAAGTGTTGGTTTTAATGTTCCATCTCGTTGGAACATGTTATTATTTCCAGTATGTACCTGTGACCATCTGCTACTGCCGCCTCCAGGACTATATTTCAAGCGTTTGGGTCTTGGTATTGATAATGTTAGGTTTGCTGTCTAAAAGTGAATAATTAATTATATTGACTATTAATATGGCAAATCAAATTGTTAAATGCTTTATTTAACTTATGAAAATAATGACATGTTGTAATAAAAGTAATATTTGCTTGAAGCATGGTAGATTGGTGACTTAAATGTTGTAATAATGAATTTGGGCTCAATAAGTGATTTGTCAATTCAAATTGTGATTGGCAGGAAGGGTTAGTGAATTGCATGTTTATGAATTGTTACATGTATTTGTCGAAATACGAGGAAATGATGGTAATTGATACATGGAAATATGAGACTATGATATATATAAAAACATGACACATGTTTGATAAATGTGTTCATTCATAATTATGGAATGGTGCATCTCAAGTGCACTATATGTGTAAAGAAACTTTTACAGTCAATTTCGGTATTTGAGCGATAAATGGCTTAAATTGTCTGTGAATATTCCGTACTCCTCGGTAATGCCTCATACTTTATTCCAGCAATGGATATGGGTAGGGGGTGTTACAATTTATATATATATATATATAGATATATATATATATTATGTATTAACCTTATATGTATTATTATATTATGTGGTTTCATACTATTATTGATATATTATTTATTATATTATATAGTATTATATTATATTAGGTATTATTTCTAAAACTTTGTTTTATATAAAATTTATTTAATCTATTTTATTTATATTGTTTATATTATGTATATAATTTTATGATTAGGGTATTATATATATATTTATTATTTATTTTGTTTAATATTATTTTAATTACATATTATTTTCATATATTAGTTATTATATTATATTTTAAAAATTTTATACATTGTATAGCATTATATTATATCATATTTTTATTTTTATTTATATTGAAAAACATGTTTCATTTATATTGTTTATATTATATTTTATTTATTTAAAATCATTTTTTATTTTATACATTGTTTATATTGCTTATATCATATGTATGTCTTTTATCTATTATTTAAACTTGTATGAAATATGTTCTTATTTATTTTATTGTTTATTGTGTATTTGTAATTGTCTTAGTATAGGAATTATTATTTGTTATTTATTTATATTGTTTATATTATTTCTTTATTGCCTATCTTAAATGTTAGCATGATATAATTGTTTTTTATATTTATTATCGATAATGTATAAATACAACATTGTCACATGGTTATTGTTTAGAATAAGAAATACATTTTTGCAAAATTAATATTTTATTTAAAAGTTTTTAAAATAAGGCAATGTTTTGGTATTTAGAAATTTGGAAGATAGTGCCCAATCGTGCTGGGTTGCGATTTTCCGTTTGGCTAAATAACTAAATATCTTTTTAACAAGTTTTATAAATTATGAGATGCTCTTAGTTACGAGGGTATAAAAATATCATGTCCAATCGTGCTGGATGTGATGTTTATATTCTTTCGGATTGAAGAACTCTCAAATCTTAAGTCAAAATTACTCGAAGTTTTTATGAGATGATCTTAGTTACGATGTTTTAAAAATATTGTGTCCAATCGTGCTGGATGTGATGTTTACATTCCTTCGGAACAAAGAAATCTCAAGTTTTAAATCATAAAATCCTAACTTATTGGGTGTGATGTTTTGTATCTCGAGGTAAGAATTTTCTAAAAAGATGTATCTAGCTTCGAAATTATGAGATACTGTATCCTAACTTATTGGGTGTAGTATTCTTATTTCTTTGAGATAGGTAGTCTTGGTTTACCTTCAAATAAAAGGATCTTATTTTAAAACTTTTTAAATTTCAAACATTTGGACATGATTCTATTGATTAGGTACCAATTTTTGGGCGTTACGAGGGTGCTAACCTTTCCTCGTACGTAACTGACTCCGGAACCTGTTTTCTTGTTTTTCGTAGACCAAAATTAAATGTTTTAAAATAAAACGTTTTACAAGGTGATCCAATTGCACCTAAGTAAAAAGGGATTGGTGGCGACTCCCATTTTGTTTTTAAAAGTCGACCCCGTTTTTCTAAACCGATTTTAAAAATAGTTTCGACAGCTTGGCGACTCCGCTGGGGAAATAAGAGAGTCAAGCCGTAAAATCGATAGTTTCATGTCCTCATGTCTGAATTTAAAAATCTGAATTAAAAATTATGATCCTTTTTTATTGCATGTGGTTCTGAATATATTTCTTTGCAGTGCACTGCATGACCGTCGTGGTCACACCCTTAAGTGGGAGCGAGAAACTATGCCTTCGTGAGGTTTTCACCTCCGCATGGGCTAGTGGATTGCTTTCGGGATTCATCTGTACCTATGTCTTCGTGAAGTTTTCACTTCCGCATGGCCATAGGGAAATGTATTCCCTTGAACCGAACTCAGTCTATATGAGCCTATAATAGGTGAGGATCGAGGAATCTACTGGTTCAGGAACCTCAACTTTAGAACTAAATCGCATATAGTGAACCCTAAGAGCCCACCTTAGGTAGAACTATGTCAAACCCTAGTGGTCACCCTGATAGGTATTCTATGTTATTTATTTTTCTTATGCTAACGAGTTTTCTTTTGTTTTGATTGCATTGCATTCACATCATAGAAAAGAGGTGTTGATTTCAAATTCGATTGCTAAATAGAAAAGTTTGTCATAAGAAGACGAGTTTTTTGATAAAGTGGATTATAATACGGTCTCGTCCGAATATAGTCTAAGTGAACACAATAAGAGAAGACTGATAGCCGACGAAGGAATACAAGATTTTATTACCCAGGGATTCAAGCTGACAAATCGAAAATCACCACATCTCGAATTTCTAATGAGTATTATGGAGCAGTGAGTCGCCTCCCAGATCAAGCAAAAAGGAGCTAGAGGAGGCATCTATTAGAAGTTTACAAGACTTGACTTTTGCGAAGAAGGGGTTCATGTTTTCACTTGGACTATGAGGACAAGGCCGTGTATGCAATCCGTTTTATGTAAAGAAATTTATTTTCTAGAAAAGTTTTTCTAATGTAACTGAATTCAGAATCAACGCCTCTCTTTCTTTGCATTCATGCATTTTCATTACATAACATCATATGCATTCAAATCTATAGAGAGAGTCTAATTAGTTTAAATTATAGGTGAGAGAGAGAAAGAAAATCTGAGAACGGAACACCCTTACGGTACACGAGCTAAGTCAAGGAAAATGGATCAAAGACTTGAACAATTCCAGAGGGATATGCAAGACCAGATGCAGGAGCAAATGGCAAAACTCCAACAAGAAATGAAGGACCAGATGTTGGAGGCCCAAAGGAACATGATGGCCCAAATGGCCCAGATGCTGAGTGGGGCAATAGACCATGGAAAGGGTCCCATAATAAATGCCGATGACAATGAAGATTTTCCTCGGGGTTCCACCCCACCGCATGTACAACCAGAAGAGTATCCCCAAAGACCACCTGTCACCATTAGGCCTCAACAGGGCAAGCTGATAATAAACCACCCATGAACTTCCAAATGGGCTCAAGATCTAACCCAGGGGACAACCCTGCTAACCCCGTTATCCCTGATGTGGACATAGAAGAAAGAGAAAGGATAAGAATTGAATCATCGAGGTAGTTAGAGGAGTGCTATAGATGGTTGGAAGAAAAATTCAAAGCTTCGAAAAATGCCGATCATCACCATGGTATTGACGCTAAAGATTTGAGTTTGGTTCCAGATTTGGTACTTCCTCATAAGTTCAAAATGCCAGAATTTGAGAAGTATAATGGAACTAGTTGCTCTGAAGCCCACATCACTATGTTTTGTAGACGAATGACTGGCTACGTGCATAATGATCAACTTCTGATTCATTGTTTCCAAGACAGTTTGGTGGGAGCAGCGTCTAGGTGGTACAATCAACTCAACCACGCTAACATTAGCTCCTGGAAAGATTTAGCTCCAGCCTTCATGAAGCAATACAACCATGTCACGGACATGACGCCTGACAGAATTACTTTGCAAAACATGGAGAAGAAACTAAATGAAAGCTTCAGGTAGTATACGCAAAGATGGAGAGAGGTTGTCATGTAAGTTCAGCCACCACTCTTAGAAAAGGAGACTACAATGCTCTTTATTAATACACTGAAGGCCCCATTTATCACGCATATGCTAGGAAGTGCTATAAAGAGCTTCTCGGACATTGTAATGACGGGAGAAATGATAAAGAATGCCATAAAAAGTGGAAAGGTCGAGGCGGGAGAAAGTAACAAAAGAATGGCCATAAGGAAGAGAGAAAATGAAGTGGATAATACAAGCATGAGGTGCTCAAAGTCGATTGCTGTTAAACAGCCAAAAACAGTGACTATTGGGTATCAAGGTTCATCAAGGAAAGAATCTGGCACAAGACAAAGCAATGAGCAACTCCAGTTTACACCAATTCCAATGACATATAGGGAGTTGTATCAAAGTCTATTTGATGAACATGTGGTGGCTCCTCATTACATGGAACCAATACAACCCCCGTACCCCAAATGGTATGATTTGAATGCTCAATGTGAGTATCACGCGGGAATAACGGGTCACTCAATCGATAACTGCATGGCATTTAAGAAATTGGTCGAAAGGCTTATTAAAATAGGGGTTGTAAAGTTCGATGAGTCGAACAGAGCAGTGATAATTGAAGGAGGGGGCAGGAGAGTTGTGATTCCTTGAAGAAGTCATCAGAAACCTAACAATCTGAGAATCAAAACACCAATGACATATCCGAAGAGGGAATCGGGAATAAAAGTTTCCAAGCCCTTACATACTTGGGAATATTTTAAACAATAAGACTGTGGAAGAAATCTCTGTACTTTTAGGGTTAATCTAGAGTAATGTTCAAAACATACTTGTTGTCTTGAGCCTAGAGGCAACAAGAACTCTTTTGTGAAATAGGCTTATGTTCAAAATTTTATTTCAATAAAATGCATCTGTTTGAGCACGTATTCTTTTATTCTTTCTATTTTATACTGTACATTCTTTTGTTTTAAGAATATTTTTTCATTCTTTATTCATGACCATACCAATAATCATCCTTAGAATCATTTATTCTTTGGATTTGTTCGCCTTCGTACCTAGGTATCCAGATATCAATGTCATGAGCGACGTTGTTACTGACTCCCTTTTTGGACAAGATATGGGTCTAGGGGATCTCAGAATTTTGAAGATGACAGAGATTGTGGCATATCTTCTTACTTGTTAAGAATGGATTAACAAGATGAAAAATAGACCTTACTCTATGAAGGGTCATTGGATATTGCGAGCCTAGGAAAGGAGTGAAGATTGTAGCCCAGCTCATCATAGAAATAAGGCGAGACATTATTGAGTTATCTTCGAGAATTCCAAGATGTTTTCGCACATCATATTAGGACATGCCTGGACTAATAAGACACGGGCTAAACAAGAAGATGGGGCACTGTTGGTCTACCATGGAAGTGATTGCATCAGTCATACCACAAATATTGAATTGAAGAAGACGAGATTTATGCAACTCTTCTATTTTCTTCACAGACTTTTCTATATGTGGGGCATGGATGCGATAGGGTTAATCTCGTCAAAAGCTTTTAGCCAATATTAACTCATCGGCATAGTCATCGTTCATTTCACTAAGAGAGTGGAAGTAGCTTCGTATGCCAATGTTATAATGCCGAAGTCATCAAAAAAAAGATCAGATGCTAGCAAAATGCCGAAAAGAATCGCGTTTAAATAACTGTACAAAGTCAAAATTTATAGTTTGTCCAAAGATCAGGCAGCACATCACAGTGCAACAAAAGCTGCCAAAAAAAAGAGAGAAAAATGAATGAAAGGTGGATAAGACTTGTAAAGATTGGCATAAGAAGCTACCATTTATACTCTGTCTTATTGAACGTCGGCCAGAACATTCACTGGGGCAGCATTTTACCCATTATGGAATTGAAGCATTTTTCCAATTAAATCAAATTGAAGAAAAGGTTAAAGTTATCCGTCACGGCCAGATGATGCGAGCTTACGTTAAAGAAGTTCATCTTGAGAAATTCCACGATGAAACCTGATGTTGAAAAAGATTTTTCCTCTACAAAATGATTTTAGAGGAAAGCATATGCCAAACTGGGAAGGACTTATGAAGGGCCTATTCTAGAGGAGTATTTATATTGACCGAAATGAATGGCGAAGACTTGCCCAATCTGGCGAATTCAGGTTCAGTCAAGAAGGATTTTAACTGAAAAGGGAAGGGTCAAGGTGAAAACCCGCAAAGGGCGTATTGAGCTCAAATTCATCAAAAAAAACAAAAAAAAAGAAGATGAAAAAGGAGAGGCCAAGGCGAAAACTTGCAAAGGGTGCTTTGAGACCAAAGGGGATTTGAGTTGAAAACCCAAAAAGGGCGGCTCAAATTTTGACCAAAAAGCGGGGCATACAGTAGTCTTGCTACGTCTGAATTAGCAATGAGGAAGTATGTTACGCCTTGAGGCATCGACGAAGTACTCTGGATCCCCTAAACATATATTGAGTTTAAAATGGTCCTCAAGAAGTTGGAACAAAGAAGCTCAGGCTGCGATATCTGGGGCACCTAATTTCTAACTACGCATTTTTGAATTCCTTATCTTTGATTGATTTATTCTTTTTGAGATACACCCTAATCAATTTTCTTTTATTGCCTGGGTTATCTTTGATTAAATTATTTTTTCTGAACTATGCTCCTAACTAATTTCCTTCTCGTCCATTTTTGTGACCTTTTTCAAGCATTTCATATTGAAATAACGATTAATGGACTAATAATACTTTCATAAAAGGAGTTTCGCATATTACTCTAGAAGCTTCTACATAATATGAGGAATCTGAAACATGACTATTGTTCAGAATTCACCAAGCCTAGGGGCTGGAAACATTGGAAAATAATTATCTTTTCGGATTCTTATTGGATGAGACAATTTCATTGGCAAATGATGAACAAGGTCAAGCCAAGTGTAAAAGGGGGTCATTGTCGGGGAACCCTGCATTCATATAAATTTCAGATTTATACACCTAGGGAATGGTGAAAAACGATACAAGTTCTGTACCTCTGAGTGGTAATAGATTGGATGGAAGAAATCAAATGTTATTACAGTAGGAGGCACAAACTTCATGTCCCAAGGTTCAAGTGGAGTGGACTCAGAATTACCACGGGGCAAAATAATTGAGCAAAGAAAATGATACTTCAAGTGGAATGAAGATGAAACCTTGACAGATAAATGAGTGATAACTCTTTAAGCGGGAATCATACTCATATCATTATTACATTCATAGCATGTCTAATTAGGAGCATTTGAGGCATTTCGATCAAGGCATTTCTAATTATTAGACATAAGCATAATACCCATTCTACAGGTTATGTAGCAAGGTAGAAGATAGCAGTCTGTCATTCCTGATTTTGCAGGAAGCAGATTGAATACATCAGTCTGGTGATCTCTGAGTTTGCAGGGATCAGATTGAAAATAGCAGATCTGACAATCCTGAGGTTGTAGGAGCAGATCGGAGACATCAGCCCTATCTCCCTGACCAGCGGTGGAATAGGTCAAAGATTGTAGATCTTGTCACCCTAAGCAGTAGGGAACCAAGATCGAACGGCAAATCTTATCTCCCTAAGCAGTAGTGGAACAGATTTAAGCCACCAGCCCTATCTCCCTAACGAGCGGTGGAATAGGTCAAAGATTGTAGATCTTGTCACCCTAAGCAGTAGAGAACCAAGATCGAACGACAAATCTTGTCTCCCTAAGCAGTAGTGGAACAGATTTAAGCCACCTGCCCTATCTCCCTGACTAGCAGTGGAATAGGTCAAAGATTATAGATCTTGTCACCCTAAGCAGTAGGGAACCAAGATTAAACGACAAATCTTGTCTCCCTAAGCAGTAGTGGAACAGATTTAAATCACCAGTCTGGCATCCCTGAGTTTGCAGTGGAGCAGACCGAAGATAGCAGATCTGGCATTCTTGAAGTTGCAGAAACAGATTGAAGACATCAGATCTTGCCTTCCAGAGCTTTGCAGGAAGTAGATTGAAGATAGCAGATCTGGCATTCTTAAAGAAGCAGGTCGAAGGTACAAATCTGGCATTCTTGAGCTTTGCAGGAAGCAGATTGAAGACATCAGTCCGGTGATCCCTGAGTTTGTAGGGATCAGATTGAAAATGTCAGATCTGGTCTCTCTGAGTTTGCAGTGGAGCAGATCAAAAGATAGTGGATATTGCCTTTATGAAGTTGAAGCTATCAAACTCACTGAAATCAAGATGAAGTTCCAATACCGTTGAAGTTGCAGTGGATTTGGAGTCATTTGAAGAAAACAAGGATCAAAGAAGTCGAGGCTCGGCCAAGACCGGACATAATTGGTCCTTTTATAGTCTTTGCTCTATTCTTGTTTCACAACAATGAGCAAAGAGGGGCAGCTGTAAGAGGCCCATTTTGCCCGGGCCGTTAAAAAAAATAATAAACCAGTGGATTTTTAAACAGTCCTTTACAAACCAAATACCCGAAACAAAACTAGCCCAAAACACCCATTAACCTACACACAGACCCAATTACAGCAGAACCTAATTGCTTAGACCCAAAACACCCGTGGCCCAAAATGCCCAAAATGTTAAGCGGAACCAGCAATGGCCTAGGGTTTCCGAAACCCTAGGCACCGCAAGCAAATATCCCAACAGGATTCCAACAGTCGCGCCGCTCCTCGCGCCCATTCCAACAGTCGTGCCGCAGTCGATTTCTCGCACCAGCGCCAAGCATCCAGCGCACCACCGAATCGCGCCGCAGTTAGCGCGCCTGGTCATCACCGCAAGATCTCTGTTTCTCCTGCACAAAAAGAAAGAAAAATTGACAGCAAATTTGGAAGATTTCTTTACTTTTTATTTTTTTTCGAGGGTTATAAAAACGTTATAAGACTTGTAAAAAGGGGGGGTGATAGATAGGAAGATATACACTGAATACATACAGCAACGAACAGCAATAAAAAATCCGATTCAAAAAGTTCAGAGGTCTATTACCTTTTGTTTCGCATTCCTGTTTCTTTCATTTTTTTTCTTTTATTTTATTTACAAGTTGATTTTAAATAAAATAGAAAAAGGGAGGAGAAGATTACCTTTGATTTAACTGAAAAATGGAGGTTTTCGGCCCTTCGACCACCGTATACGGTGGCGCCAACAGCGGCGCGTGCGGTGGCGGACCATACTAGATTTAGGCCGAAAATCGCCTAAGTTGAGAGAGGGGAAAAGAGTTTCGGATTTTTTTTTATTTCTGAAGGGTTAAATGATTTTTTGTGAATTTTTTTTTACTTATATAGTGATATTAAAACGACGTCGTTTTGGCTTAAGGTAATAAGCATCAAAACGGCGCCGTTTGGCTTTTACCCAAAATCTGACCCGATTTGACCCGAAGGATCCGCGTGTTTTTAAGCGGAAGGGTTATTTGCGTTTTTAACCCTTCCGCCTTTTTGACTGTTTTCAATTAAATCCTTTCTTTGTTTTTTGCTTTTAATTTTACCGCGCAATTTTGATTTTATTTCATTTTATCCTTTGTTTTGTTTGTTTTATTCTAATATTATATTGAATTAAAATGTTATATTATTATTTATATATTAATTTGTTTATAGTATAAAATTTATATATTTTTTTATGTATTAACCTTATATGTATTATTATTTTATGTGGTTTCATACTATTATTGATATATTATTTATTATATTATATATATTTTTAATTTGTATTATATAGTATTATATTATATTAGGTATTATTTCTAAAACTTTGTTTTATATAAAATTTATTTAATCTATTTTATTTATATTGTTTATATTATATAATTTTATGATTAGGGTATTATATATATTTATTTATTATTTATTTTGTTTAATATTATTTTAATTACATATTATTTTCATATATTAGTTATTATATATATTTTAAAAATTTTATACATTGTATAGCATTATATTATATCATATTTTTATTTTTATTTATATTGAAAAACATGTTTCATTTATATTGTTTATATTATATTTTATTTATTTAAAATTATTATATACTATTTTTTATTTTATACATTGTTTATATTGCTTATATCATATGTATGTCTTTTATCTATTATTTAAACTTGTATGAAATATGTTCTTATTTATTTTATTGTTTGTTGTGTATTGTAATTGTCTTAGTATAGGAATTATTATTTGTCGTATTTCGTTTTATTATTTCTTTATTGCCTATCTTAAATGTTAGCAAGATATAATTGTTTTTTATATTTATTATCGATAATGTATAAATACAACATTGTCACATGGTTATTGTTTAGAATAAGAAATACATTTTTGCAAAATTAATATTTTATTTAAAAGTTTTTAAAATAAGGCAATGTTTTGGTATTTAGAAATTTGGAAAATAGTGCCCAATCGTGTTGGGTTGCGATTTTTCGTTTGGCTAAATAACTAAATATCTTTTTAACAAGTTTTATAAATTATGAGATGCTCTTAGTTACGAGGGTATAAAAATATCATGTCCAATCGTGCTGGATGTGATGTTTATATTCTTTCGGATCGAAGAACTCTCAAATCTTAAGTCAAAATTACTTGAAGTTTTTATGAGATGATCTTAGTTACGAGGTTTTAAAAATATCGTGTCCAATCGTGCTGGATGTGATGTTTACATTCCTTCGGAACAAAGAAATCTCAAGTTTTAAATCATAAAAACTTATTCTTGAGAATTCAAAACATTGTATCCTAACTTATTGGGTATGATGTTTTGTATCTCAAGATAAGAATTTTCTAAAAAGATGTACCTAGCTTCGAAATTATGAGATACTGTATCCTAACTTATTGGGTGTAGTATTCTTATTTCTTTGAGATAGGTAGTCTTGGTTTACCTTCAAATAAAAGGATCTTATTTTAAAACTTTTTAAATTTCAAACATCTGGACATGATTCTATCGATTAGGTACCAATTTTTGGGCGTTACGAGGGTGCTAACCCTTCCTCGTACGTAACCGACTCCCGAACTTGTTTTCTTGTTTTTCGTAGACCAAAATTAAATGTTTTAAAATAAAACGTTTTACAAGGTGATCCAATCGCACTTAAGTAAAAAGGATTGGTGGCGACTCCCATTTTGTTTTTAAAAGTCGACCCCGTTTTTCTAAACCGATTTTAAAAATGATTTCGATATTTAAAATTTTAATTTTAATTTAATCATGCATATTTAAAAAATAAATACATATAATTTTTATAATGCAATTTAACCCTATTATTTAATGACAAATCATCATATATGGTCAACCATTTGAATATCAAAACTCAAATTTCGTAATTAAGGGGATTGAATTTTATCACCGCATGCTGTTGGATTATTATATGTATGTATATACCTCATCTAGTAAAAATCTGAGCCTTGAATTCTTCAAACCATATTGAATTTTATCACTGCATGCTATTGGATTATTATCATCATGATCAACTAATGGAAGATCTGAAATTGTATAATCAACACCCACAAATCAACTTCTTTGTTTTCCTTCAGTTTTTTCTTTATAACATTCATTTTGAAAAATAAAAACAAAATCGATGTGGCCTGATAAATTTATGCCACCATATTGAAAAGATAATTATATTCCTTATCCTATGCTATTTGTTCTGTATTTAAAGAGAATATTAATATTTTTTTAGTATTGTCTAAAGCGTTTACAACATTACTTAATTTTTTTTTCAGCTGGAATGATTTCACACTGATGCAGTAGATTTTAGAGTCGTTCCGCTTAATACATTGGTGGCATTGGCAACACCTAATTTCACTGTAGAAAACACTCATTTTTTGTAATTAATCTGTAACTTAGCTGTAATTAATTTTTTGTATTATATTAATAAAAAAAAACTATACATCTTTTGTCCTAAACTTTTTTGGGTAAACTACACTAAATGTCACTATATTATTAGTAAGTTTACGTTTTAGCCAATTAACTTTAAAAAGTTACAAAACAGTCACCATACTATATGAAAGTTTACATTTAAGTCACTAAGCTATTAAAATTATTATTGTATGACATTCTCTATTTGCACCACTTGTATCAATTGAAAGCTCACATTTCCATTTTCTTCTACAATTCAAAATTTCTTTTTTTTTTATTTATGAAATAGCATTAAAAGTCATGAATCTGTGAATCAAAATTTAAGCAATTTTTTCTTCGATCATCAGCATTAACCATTAGATTGATTTAGATTTAAAGTAAATTTTTCTAATCATCGATGGGTATTGATCCACCATATCGATCGTTGAATTGCCACTTGGAGCACTCTAGCCAGACTTTTATAAAGAAACTTAACAAATTAAGTGACTGAAACATGAAAACTTAATAATAGTCTAGTTAAAACGTTTATTAGAAAATAAAATTGAAAATTGAAAAACCTTGAATAATTTTCTTATATATATACACACACACCCATATATCTCAAAAGGCTTCTCTCCAACATAACTAAGGGTGTTGGTCCGCTTTGGAGACGGCTCTTTCAGATCCTAGCTAACGCCGACGCAACTGCTGATTAGAGATGAATGCAGCAGAGAAGGTGGTGTGTGTAACCGGAGCCTCTGGTTACGTAGCTTCATGGCTTGTTAAGCTCTTACTAAAACGCGGCTACACTGTTAAAGCCACTGTTCGTGACCCAATCTGTAATTCTCTTTTTCTTTTACAAGAAAAGAAATTTCCTTACCCCTCCGTTTCAGTTTGACATCAAAATGGTATGTTTGAACATGCAACAGATGATCCAAAAAAGACACAGCACTTGCTTGCCCTTGATGGGGCTAAGGAAAGGCTTCATTTGTTGAAAGCAGAGTTGTTGGAGGAAGGATGCTTTGACTCTATAGTGGATGGATGCCATGGTGTTTTCCATACAGCCTCCCCTGTCATCTTTTCAGCTACCGACCCACAGGTCTATCATCCTTCCGTTTTTATTTTGTCTAAACAAAACACCAATAATATTTTTACGTAAACGTGCATGTAGATTCTTTGGCCAAAAAAAAGGAGAGCCGTTTTTTAAATTAATTAGCAAATTATAAATCGTTATTGCCTTATGCGAAGAGTGCTTTTTAAAAAATAATTTCTTTTTACACGCTAGTTTATCTAGTCAGACAGTTAAATAATAGTGATCTCATTCTTAAGGCCGAAGTTTGATTCTTCTTTTAATTATATTTATTTTTTATTTCATATCATTTTAAGTTTTTTAATCAATATTTTTAACTAAAAATATTGTTTTCAAATTCTTTTTATTTTTAATTCATCTTTTAACTAAAAATATTTATATAAATAAAATAATTAATATGTAATTATATATTAATATATATATATAACATTATGTTAAAAATATTTTTAATTAAAAGCTCCTTTTTTTATAAATAAATTAATAATTATATAATTATATAATAAAAATATATGTTTTATATTTATCATTATGTTAAAGATATTTTTTTTTTAAAACATCAACTAATTTTTTGATGTATATTATATAATATTTATAGGTCAAATATTTATTTTCTTCACCTATATTATGGGTATGGTAATTTCTAATATTATAAAATTAAATAATAATTTCAAATATCATTATTATTTTTATATAAAATATTTCAAATATCATTATTATTTATATATAAATATTTCAAATATCATTAAAAAATAGAAAAAATTTGTTTTAACTGGATCAATAGATTTTTAGCTTGGTTCAACTTATCGTATTGAATTATGAATTAATTGGTTTAACTCCTATCTCCGGACCAATTTTTGGTCAAATTGGTTAGTCTAATCCAATTCTAAAAACATTTGGTTTGATCGATGAAATAATTTTCTAATATAAAACTTGAAAATACTATTATGCAAATGGTAGCTTTCTAAAATTTGCAATTATATTTTTACTTCATAAATTATTTTGGAATTACTTTTATATTTTTTTATTTTTTAAAATTTATAAATATATTTTTATTTTTAATACATATGAATTCCACGCGACACTTTCTAATTGGGCAACATTTCAATTGATTTTTTTAAAGATTGTAGACTGAACCGATTAATAGAATATAACTTTAAGTACCGATTTGAGCAAAATCAAATATAAGTAATAAAGGGGAAAAAATGATATACTTGACAAATAATATTTTAATTAACAAATTATATTCTACGCCTTATTTTTAATTAATATAATAAATAATTTTTAATGTAAATTCAACACTTATAAAATAATATATTTAATTTTACTTATCTCAGACTTGTAAATTTAAAATATTATTAGATTAGTTGTGACTGACAGTTTGATTTTAATCAATTAATCATTAAAGAGTACATATTATTTTACACTCTTTTACTTAAAATAATAATTTAAATTTGCATAAATTATTAAATTTATTTCCTTTTAAATATTTCTTATTCTTGCCTTACTAAAATTCATATAATTCTTTTAATTCCATACGATTATTCCTTCTTCTTTTCTTTTTTTTTTTTTTTTTTGCAAAATATAAAGTCTTACTATCATTTGTCTATATAACGACATTTAACTTTCAATTGATAGTTAATTATGATAATTTTTTCATAACGATTTTAGTTGGATTATTAATTTAATTGTCTTTTAAAGCTTAATTTTTAATATTAATTAAGGAGAATTTGTTAAACGCTCAACGTAATATTGATTAATGAACACAAGAATATCAGACATTAAAACAAAAATATATGAAGTGAAATTATTGGCTTCTATAACCATTATCATATGGTTTTTTATAAGGATATTGAATAATTATGGGTAAACGATTTGCGTGAGATAAGGTAATCATGAAACTTTGACCAATGTACCTTGCTGCTTGGACTGTTTGGTGGCCATAATTCATGAACCCAGTTACCATAGGGAACATATCGTGAATATCTATGAATAATTTTATGTTTCTTTCTTTCTCTTATTTGAACCAAGTCATGAATCTCATATTCTTTTTTTCTTTACAGTGAAAGAAGTTGGAAAGAAGTTGTTAATAATAGATTACCGAGAGAAATGGGTAAAAGAAATTTCCACCCGAGATTTAATAATTGGTCCATTCTTAACCTAGGTAAAGTCCATCGTGTTGCGATAGAAATAAACAAAAACAAATAAGTTTTAGCTAATGTAATAAAGATACCAATTGTCGTTCCAATAATTCCATTTATTTTATTTATTTCAAATAGCTCAGTGACGAATACGTACAGAATGGAAATATTCCAACCCCCCCCCCCCCAAGTAAAGAATTGTTACAAATAACAAAGAAAGTAATAGATTTATATAGGAAGCAACATAAAATAAACCAAATTTGATACCTGAATATTTGGTTTGATATTCTGCTATTAATTCTTCCTCCGCTTCTGGTAAATCAAAAGGTAATCTCTTACATTCTTCTAGAGAAGAAATTAGAAAAATGGTAAACTCTATTGGCTGACGCCACAAATTCCATCCCCAAAAACCATATTTTGATTGTGCCTCAACTATATCAACTATACTTGAACTGTTAGATAATCATAGTCGATGATAACATCACTGTTTTCATCGCTAGTCCAAAACCGTACATGAAATTTTTTCACCTCATAAGGCTCCTCGTGGGTCACAAATAAATTTTAGAACCGAATCGATATTATTTATCTTCGTATGGTTGTAGAATAGATAGAGAAAAAATAGATTGGAAGGTCCAAAATTATATCAATGGAATTTTGTATGCTATAAGTATATGTCTCAAATTTTGTGATTTATTGAAATTTATTTATTTTACATTATTTTTTATTTTCGTATATAGCATTTATTAGAAATATTATAATTAAATGTTTGAATTGGAAAAGTTTAAAACTAATAAATAAATAAGGGAATAACTTACATGAGAATGATCTTAAAAATTAAGGTTATTAGGTATCAATAAAATTTTGTCACGTAGTTAAAATTTAAAATTTTAAAGACATAAAATTATTATTATATACTCATCCATAGAGAAATTATTTTATAGAACTTCAAACTATATTATTCATGTCTCTTCTCAATTATTTAATTACATTTCAACAACTTTTTTCATGTCATTAACACATGATTTTGATAATTTTTTTTACCCTGACCCCAAACCCAAAACCTGGAATTTAGAATATCTCAAACCCTAAACTCGAATCATGAGCCCATAACCCTAAACTTTTGAACCTTAAACCTGAGCCCTAATCCTAAACTCGTACCTTGGACCCTTGAACCTTAAACCATAAACTCAAAATCCTTAACCCTTGAACTTAAATCTAAACCTTGAACCCAAAACCTAAACCTTAAACCTTGAATCCTGAACCCAAAACTCGAACCCGAACCTAAAACCTTAAATCTTAAACCCAAACCCTGAACCTCGGGGTTCAAAGTTCGAGGTTCTGGGTTCAAGGTAAAATAATTATCAAAATTATGTGTCAATGACATGGAAAAAATTGCACAAAAATTATTAATTTTTTTTAAAGTGGTTGCACAAAAATAAAAATATTAACTCATAGAAAAAATGTTTAAAATTTGTAAAAAAAGAAAAGTCGTTTGTTTATAATTTAAAAAAATTAATTATTTTAATTAATTTAATTAAAGTTAAATTAAGTTGGAGAATATATTAGATATAGATGAGTATATAATAATACTTTGTTATCTTTAAAATTTAATGACGTGACACTATTTTATTGGTGCCTAATACTTTTTAGGATGATCTAATATAATATATTCCCAAAAAAAATATTAACTTATGGAAAAAATGATTAAAATTTGTAAAAGAAGAAAATACGTTTGTTTATAATTTAAAAAATTAATTATTTTAAATAATTTAATTAGATTTAAATTAAGTTGGAGAATATATTAGATATAGATGAGTGTATAATAATACTTTATTCCCAATAAATAAATATAAAAAGCCGATTAAGTCTTAGCTCGGTTGACATTGACATTGTTGCCAGTGAAAGAGGACATAGATTCAAACGTGCTGAAGTACATTTATTTTCCTATTTAAAGGTTAGGGTGGGATATGAATAATTTTTAAAAACTTTCATTTATTGGATTTGGTCACCCGTATGTAAGGTAATTTAGTTTTATATTTTTTATTTAATATTAACCTAAACAGAAAAAAGAGTTTTTTTAATTAAAATAATATAAAATTTTAATTACGAAAATGATATAAGACGTAAATTAATTACGAAAATGATATAAAAGATATAAAATGAATTTAAATCATTTTAGTAATTAATTTTTTTATTTTAATAAAAAACCTCATAAAAATCTTCATAATTTTTAGAAATCATTTTTTTGAAAACAATTTATATGACAAAAAATGGACCTAAATGACACTTACAATATACAATTTTAGGGGAAAGCATGCACGTTTCAGTGGCAGGCTAGAACTTTGGATTCCATCACAACTACAACAGTAGACTTATGCGCTAGTGAAGGAAAATGAATTCATGTACTGTAGAATGATGGCCACTTTGTTTAGCTTACTGTCACTGAATTTTATGCAAACAATTCCAACTTTTCCCATTTTCAGGCAGAACTAATTGATCCAGCAATCAAGGGTACACTGAATGTTCTTCAATCATGTGCCAAAGTTCCTTCCATCAAGAGAGTTGTCATAACAGCTTCTATCGCCTCAGTCGTATACAATGGAAAACCTTTGACTCCTGATGTGGTGGTCGATGAGACTTGGTTTTCAGATTCACGTTTTTGTGAGAAAAATAAGGTATTGATGTCCGCACTTGTTCTATCCTTTTACGATGTCTTGCAAATGAGTAATTATTTACATGGTTTTTCCAGCTTTGGTATATGGCCTCAAAAACTTTAGCAGAGGAAGCTGCTTGGAGGTTTGCAGAAGAGAACAGGATGGACTTGGTTGTACTTAATCCAGGATCTGTGGTTGGTCCTCTTTTACAGCCATCTCTAAATTACACTTCAGAGGTGGTTCTAGCCCACACAAGAGGTACTGTTTTTACCCTTTATAGAATTGTTCATCTGTGCCATTTTTGCAGTAAAAACCTTTTAAAATCTTGTGGATACAGGAGAAAACATTTTTCCTAGTTCAATCTATTGGCTTGTTGATGTTCAAGATGTAGCATATGCACATATTCAAGCATTTGAGATTCCTTCAGCTACTGGCAGATATTGCTTAGTGGAAAGAGTTGTAGAGTTTCCGGAGATTCTGAAGACCTTGAATGAGCTTTATCCTACTTTGGGCCTCGAAAGAAAGTAAGCAATTGTGCTATCTTGCTTATTTAGTACCAACAATTGTTTGATTGATGATGGAATTGGTGATAAGAGTCATGTTTTCCTTTAATTAATGACAGATGTGAAGAACATGACAAGCCTCTTAAGCGTACATATCAGGTGTCCCAGGAGAAAGCAAAAAGTTTGGGTCTCAGCTTCACTCCTTGGGAAAGGAGTCTCCGGGAAACTGTTGAAAGCTTGAAGGAGAAAGGATTCTTAAGCATTTGAATTAATTGTTACTTCATTTTAATGCTCCATGAACATGTTATTTCTAGTTTATATTTGCGATCGTTTGCTGCTGCCGTTTGTTGAATAATTAGCGACTTGAGGACTTGGTTTTAAGCATTTGTGTCTTGGGTTCTGTTTTCTTATCAGCTTAAACCAACTTATATAACGTAAAGAATTTGGCCATTATATATGGTTGATAATGTTAGGTTAGCTGATTTCTAAAAGTGACTAATCATCTTGTTTTCCATTCATAGGAAAAGATAATGACTAATGCAGTCACCATTCACCAACTAGTATCTTAAAATAAAACTTGGATCATTCTGATATCTTAAACAGTGCCTTTGATTATCTTATTCTGATATCTAACGGTTCAGCTATGGCTATTCTATCTGCAGGGCAACTAATCTAGAAATAATTTACATGATTGTTATATGTATGTATGTATGTACCTGAATTGCCAGTAGCAGCAGCATTTGTAGTGGTAATAGTAACTATTGTCTTTGAAGTGATGAGGGCCTCATCATCCTCGGAGTGCCGGTGTTGATGACCAAGAGGGAACCATTGAAGTTCATTTCTGAAGATGCCAGGAGATCCCCAACCAACCCAAGCTCCGGACACTCCTCCCAATCACTCATACCAATTGTCAATGAGCTATTCTCTCTCCCTCCCTTCCCTACTATCACCAATGAATACCTGTTGTCCAATATCTCTCTAAGAGCCACTAATGTCTCTGCCCCATCACTCACGTACTTCTCAATCAAACTGGCTTTACCCTGTGCCACATACCTGTTATAAAAGGTGTCTACAAAGACATTGTCCATCTCGTTCTCCGTTCCGATACTCGATATTGCCATGACCACCTCCTCACCCTTGTGGGATGCATCGCTAATCCACGAATTCTGTATACTTGAATTGGCTTGTATGAAGCGGAAGACCGTCAAACTAACTTGACTATGCATCAAAATTCTCTTGCTACATGCTAAAGCCTCACGATCATCAGGGCCGCCAAAGAAGAAGGTTGCTATATTTTGCACAGAGAGAGAGCCATGTGGTTGCTGGAACCCGGTTTGTCCACGATCCAAAAATATACCGACTGAACACGGGGCATGCCGAATAACTTTTTGGTTTATAGTCCGTATGCCCTCCATGCTATTTTCCATTTTCCCGTCAACTCTTTGGTGCTTGTGAAAAGGAAGGAATATAATAGACACACGCAAGTCCACAGCACCATTGCACACATCTTGGTTTATGGTTAAAAAGGATGATACAATCTTAGCTTCATGGACCGGAATTTTGGTCTCTGAAATGAAGGAATCGAGAGCGTTAGTGATCTGTACCACATCATTTCCACCATACTCTTCCTCGTCGCTGTACTGATCACCATCTTCCAGTTGATGGTACATCAATTTGCTTTTCTTTTTCTTGGGAAGCTCCACTAGATGTGCCACGTAAGGAATGAGAGTTGCATTAGGACAACCACTCAATGCTGAGATCAGGCTAAGATAGCCTGAAACATGGCGTGGGATGTATGCACAAGCCAGCATTCGAAGCTCACTCTCTGGATTAAGTATTTCCAGTGTTGTAGGGTAATGAGCACAAAACTCTCCTCTGTTCAACCAAATGGCAACCACTGGTGCTAGGATCAATGTCTTGAGAACTACTACACTCAAAAACAAATCATGAATATCATTTTCCCACAGCATCTGCAACAATTAACCACAGAATGAATGAATGCCACTAAATGCATAGCATGAACAACACTTGTATTAATGATTATAGTAAGGTGGTAGGTAGCAGAGAAATAAGGAACTTTACTTTGGGTACTGGAGGAGAATTAATGATTATAAGGTCGTAGTTGCCTTTCATGTTGAGTAAGAAAGAAAGGATTAGAGACTCATTCCTTGGGATCTTGAGGTAATAACAAGCGGCAAGGGTGGCCACAATTTTAGTGCCAGCACTGAGCAGGATGATGAGGACAGTGAGAATAAGAGTTAGTTTATTAAAGATCTTACTTATATTAAACTGGAATCCGGTGTAGCCAAAGTATACGGGAAGAACGAATGTATTTACAGCGTAAGTGAGTTTATGTAGCAATGTCCGACATGTTTTGCCTTCCCTAGGGAACATGAGGCCTGCCAGGAAACAACAGGTTATAGCTGTGTAGCCAGCGGATTCCACAAGCAGTGAGATAGCCAAGAGAATAAATATGATGAGGAAAAGTTCGCTGTTAGTGAGGAATCTATTGTGGCGGTTCCTTTTGTTGAAAAAGAAAGGTAGATAATTGTTGAGAAAGATAAGGAGCACGGTGACAAGAGTAGCAATGATTGCACCCACGAGTCTTATTGTGGAGGAGCAGGCGGTAAGTGTAGCGACAAATGCAACGCAAGACATTTCACTGATGAGGGAAGAATAAATTGCCAAGCGGCCTAAATCAGCATTGTCAAACTTGGATTCTGCAATCATCCGAATGACTACAGGAGACGCTGAATTTGCTAAGACTGTGAAGATAAGAAGGTAGAATGGAAAGCGGCTCTTAGTCACTGTGAAAACCTTGATAAGCAACCACAAGAGAGGTGCAGCACAGATGGAGGCCAGGATTATACCCCCTCCTGCCACTATACTTACAACACGAATGTTGCGCTTTAAATATGGAATATCTGTTTCCAAGCCAATAGAGAACATGAATAGCATTCGACATAAGAATGAGAAAAACATATAGTACTCTGCAGAAGATGCCTGGATGAAGAAATCCTCAACTCTGCGTATGCGGGACAACAATGTAGGGCCTACCACAACACCAGCCTGCTTTGTACACAATAACAACAAGAAGACAGTCATCCACATTGCTCCAACAACATTCATTATTAACATCATATATACTATGCATAATATAGAAATGATGATTAATGCTCACAAGGAGTTGTGCGAAGGGTCCAGGTTGTCCCAGGGGTTTCAATAGAATGTGAAACATATGAGAAATGACAAGAATGCAGGAGACCTGAAAGATGGTTGTGATCAAAGGGTTAAAATGGTCCACTGATCGACACGTTGCCTTTTCTGCTGCCTCCATGTTTTCCATCCTTCCTATGTTTTTTTATTTAAAAAAGAACAATTGATGCTGCTCTACCAAGTTGAGAACAGAGCTAGGTAGGCAATTCATCAAATTCTCTGCTCTTTTTTTTTTTTTGTTCTTTTCCTTCCAAACCTCGAACTACACCCCACCCCTCTCTCTCACAGTATCCATTGCTTTCTGATGGACGACCTTTCTTCCGGGATATTTGGTCATATAAAAGTGGAGGGATGTTCACTTTTTTTCCTTTTCATGATAAAACAACAAAACCCTTCCATTCACCTTTCTAAAATTTAGCCCATTCCATATTTTGTGACTTATCCAAAGGATCATCAAGTCCTATGTTATCTGCCAATGCCACGCCATCTGTTATTTTACAACTGTTAGAATCTAAGCACTCAAAAAAAAAAACCTTAATATAATAATAAGTACTCAAATTATATATTTTATATTTAGGTTAGATATTTAAAATTTTTTAATCGCACAAACTATAATTTTATGAGTATTATGGTTCTAATCAGAGGAATTTATGGCTTAGGTTAAGCCCTAATAAAATTTTAGGTCTGTTTAATAAGCTCGAATTTAATTCGAAAAATAAGTTTAAAATTTTGTCTAAATTCGACACTGATAAAATGGCTAAAATTTGAGCCCAGCTCGACCTGTCCATTTAATCTCCATGACATGCTTTGTGCGTAATAATCACAGACTTTAATCCACTATCAGTCATACATGTTCGAGCTTGATTGGAATAGTATAAAATCTAAGATTACAATACATCTAACAATTTAAAAACTATGGAAACTCGAATCATAATGTATACACATTAAACAATACGAATTTTTTGTATTGCCTACCTTTTAAGTTTGATGCAGTTGTAAACCAACTAAAAATTTGATTAAGGTAAGTGCACCTATCAATTAATATATAGCTATGGTGAGTAAATATATCGTTCTCAAGATGACTTAAAAGTACTAGTAATTACTGTCTTTCTATTATTTAACTGATAAATTCGAGAGATTAATCAAAACTAAAATTAACTAAATTAATTAACTACGAATGCGACAAATAACAAATCAAGAAAATAAACGATTAAGAACCAAGAAGTGAAACAATACCAAAGAAAGAATTCACATAGACTTCATCTGTCTCTATTAATCTAAATTACGCAATTTCTTCACTTAGTATCTTGATCCGTAAAAACCCCTAAATTATACTAATATCTCTCTTCAAGAATAAGAGTAATTGACTTTAAGTTGATTAATTGAAATTTCTTTTTGATTAAAACCACTATTATCGCATGTAACTTCACTCAATTACACTAGATCCACTCTTAAACACAATCTATTCCTCATCTGATTTAAGTACATCAAACATGAATTAATAGTTTAGAAATATTAAACCAATAATTAAGCACACATAATTGAAAATAAGATCCAAATATTTATTGCGTAAAAATAGAGATCAAATAGCAGAATCCATCTAGGGTTCATCTCCCTAGTTATTTGAAAAATTAGTTTGTGTTGGTAAATTAAAACATCCAAAGTACAGTATAATCATAAGAAATAAAGAAATTCATAATAATCTCCAAAGAAATTGAAAGGGAATCTTCCATCTCGATGAAAATCTTCTTCAAAATCGACTTCAGTGATGTTTTTCGAGTCGTTTTCTTAAATATTTTATAACGACTCAATGTCATCTTCTTATTTTTGTCATATATAGGTGATAAAATGCCTGAAAAACCTAAAAAACACATTTTCCCACAAGTTTAGAGTGCGATTTGCGATTTCTACACTACCTGGCACATGGCCGTGTGGCTCACAAGTCCTTGTGTCCAGCCCGTGTGTAATGGTCCAACCTGTGTGGCTCTTGAAACTTGCTCTAATTTTTGCTCGTTTTTTGCTCCTCTTTTTTCCAAATGCTCTCATAAGTATAAAAATGTGAATTTAAGAAATAGGAGTATAAAATTCACCATTAACATCGAATAATCACCCAAAAACGTATTAAAAATGAGGCTAAAATATATTGCTTTTAGCCCCTGTCAAAATTAAACTAAGGTAACAGTTCCAAGTGAACCCAAGAGCCAGTCAATTTGAGAACTACATAAACTTGAATCTACACATTGTATAGCACAAAATTTCTGCACTATCTTGAAGCCATCTAACAATAACAGCTCCAAGGGGAAGCCAATTTAGCAAATCACGTGTCAAGGTTTCGTCTTGTGGCTTCCATCTTCAACAAATGATCTTTAATATCTCCCTGTAAGCTCTTTCTAGAGCTTGGAATTCTTTGAACTTTTGTTTGTCCCTGCTAAGCCTCCACCCTCCTTTTAGGATGTTGAATTACTTGATGATCCAACAACAACTTATCCGTAATACGATTGGATACGATCCTAACATGTTATTATAATCATAAATTATACTCAAATTTACTGAATATATTATTTGAGCCAACGGGGCCGAAAGATAGAAAATATCATAATTTAACATTTTTCATACATAATGGTCGAGTATAGACGGCCGGATTTAAGAAACATCTTGAGGAACATAGAGAAAAACCTCTTAATATCTTGTTAAACATCTTTGAGAAACATGGAGAGAAACCGCTCCATTTCAGGCTTCTTCAAGGCCAAGCCAACTTCTATTCCTCTATTCCCATCTCTACTTTCAGCCATGGAAATAGCTTCATTCTTATCAATGGAAACAAGCACCACTTTCCACGGCCTTCCCCATCCAAAATCGGTTTTGTAAAGATCAAATCGTGGAGATCCAGCAACTATAAGTTTTTGCACGGATCCTGGTGGCTTCTTAGCTATTTTGAAAAGGGGTGTCAGCCTATCTTTTGCTCCTACGAAAACCCCTTTCTCTTTTAATCCCTTCACCATATTGCTTACTTTTACTGCACCAAATGCAATCCCGTTTTCGAAGTCCATGTAACCTCTGGCCTCTGATATATCTGCTAGAATAACATTACAGTTTCCAAAATAGGTTTCTGGGACAGGTGGGTCTAAACGGTGCCTACAATCAGCTGTGAATCCAAGACACACGCTTCTATCACCTGCTCCACCTCTTGCTTTGACGATGCAACTAGCTACATAACCCAGAGTAAGCGCAAAATCCGATAAAGGCGGAATTTTTGAGCTATCAGGTGATTTAGACAATACCTTTTCCCTCATTTTCTTGAAATCTTCCTGACTAAGCGTAACTGTGGCTCGAACTACATTAGGAGTTGCTCTTTTGTTTGTTGGAACCTTCAAGCTTTTATTACCATTAGAACACATTAACCGTTGGTTCAAGTATAGAATATCAAGGTCAAGCCCTGTAGGATCTTTGATAATTTCCCTATCAAAATATGGAATTAGTTCTAGTGGCAACCCAGGGTTTTTTTTATTCCCTAGCCTGCATAGGTAAGCCCAGGATTTCATAAACATGGATGTAGTTTTTCCTTCAAAGAACTGTATGATGAGCTGTGATTCCAATGGAAAAACCTTGACTAGGAAAAAAGGTTATTTGAATACCTAGAATTGATGCAGAATCATCTGAGGATCTCAGGTGGGGTATTAAAGGATGTAACTCAACAGCTTCGTAGATTCCATTGCTGGAGAGACGGTGAAAGTCTGCATCAGACTCGGCAACTATGACTGAAACTCCATCATCTGGAGCGTACAAAATGAAGGGTCTAGGGGCATCTGATGGCCACTTGAGGCTGCCAGCGAGGGGGAGGTAATGACGCAGCGTTAGAGAAAGAGATTGCTTGAGTTTGGGGAGGATTTCTGAGCTGAAATCTGCAGGGGCTAAGTCGTTAAGGTTGTAAAAAAAGGAGTCCCTCAACTGGTGGGAATGTGAACCAGAAACTGTCGAAGAAAGTGAGCGGCAAAGAGAATTCAATGGTAAAGTTCGGTGATTCAAGGGATGGTTTGATTTGAGCAATCTCAAGGATTTTCACAGTACATGAAGAACCCATGGCGGAAACTTTCTCTTCTCCGTTGGATTTTTTTGGTCACTCCGGGAACTTAAATAGATACAACATGGAGTAGTGGAATTATATAATTTTTTGTTCAAACTTATCATAATTTAGTATATAATGTATTCACAAATATAATAAAATACGATACCAACTATGGAACTGCAGTGTGCAAGCCTGCAATTTGAGGCTGGCGCATTCTTCTTGGGAAGATATGATTGACTGGGTAAAGAAAGACTTTGGATTGGCCTCGACCATTGTTGGAATATCATGGAGTGCATTATGCATATGTTTCTATATGCTACGGCACGAAAGAAATGGTAGGCTACATGGTAGATCACCTGAGGTTCTTTTTGCTCTTATTAGAACTCTAGGTCATGATTTCAGGTTTTTGCATATGTACTTTTGCAGTTGGCAGGTTCTTTCAGATTTGTGGTATTGAAGAAGCTTGCCGTCCTTACAGATAAAATAAATGGTTAAGATTTAACTTATAAATTTAACTTTAAAAGTATATACTTATTCTCCTTTATAATTATACTTAAATTACTTTTTTTTTTTTCCGAAGTTTGATACCTTTGCTTTTTGTTTTTAGTAAACAAAATTGCATTAATTGGATAACAAATATATCAATATACTACTAAGTGATATTAGCCAAATGATTAATATTTTTCTTAAGTAAATATTCTACCGACATCAGAATCTTTGTAAAAATTTACACCTCATTGCAATATAAACTTAGAAGTTTGATACCTTTTTTAATTCATTCGTTAGTAAGCCATTAAATATATATTTTTTAAAATGTTTAACCAACTAATCACAATCTAAACTATGTTTTTTTTTGCCAAAATAAATTGTTATTTTCCTCATTTTGGTATCAAATATTTTGTTTGTGATGATATTTAAACTTTTTTTTCTCAAGTTGATACGGCTATTAATTCCATCATCATTTAAGTTATTAAATTTATTTAAAAAATAAAGATAACAAAATAAAAATTGTGATTTGTTTAAAAAAATGTATTTTTTCTCTCTATATATATTTTATTTTTTATTTATATTTTTCTTTTTTCTTCCTCTTATATGGGCCTTTTTTACAAGTGCGAATATTTTGAGATTCATGATTTTGATAAGGCTTTTATAATTGAATTGATGGTCAAACCGATTAATTCATTAATTTTCAATTTGAACAAACTAAAGTTTCTGAAGATTTTCAAGAATAAATTTGAGAACTAAACTGATGAAAAATGTTGGGTTTCATCCAAATTTCAACATTTCAAGGAAAATCCACTCTTAGAAGGCCATCGCCAGTATGATTTCGGTAAAAAATCGTCAGAAAAAATGAAGGAAATAGAGAAAAGAGTGGAAAATGGTTTTTTTTTTTTTTTAAGTTGGCAAATGTTGTTTTAAGAGAATATTGTGAACGGCGATCTCTCGCCAATGTCACCGTCGCCCCAAATCGATTTACATTCTCCCTGAACAGAACGCTTAATAGTCAGTGACAGACAGAGAGATGAGACATTGCTATTGCTTGAAGAAATGTTCGCCATGAGGTGCGGTGGCAGTTGGGTATTGAAACACGACCGCTTTGTGTAAAGGATTTATTTAAAATAATTACACACTTGATAGACATTATAACGGACGAGGAAATAATTTGCTCAAATTTATTAATATTAGTGATTAAATTGATATTTTTTTATAGTGACGAAAATAAAAATGTTATAATGTTAAATTGATTAATGAGGTAATTTATCAAAAAAATTTGATATGTATAAATATAAGTTTGATAAATACACATAAATACAGTTAAAAAAAAAGTCTTCTTGCATGCATTTCCCCTTTCTTATGTCCCCTCCCGCTATTAAGATTTTGATGATTATCTTTGCCCTGCAGAAAGTCCAAGGTTGATCTACATTAATGTTCCCAGTTGAACTAATGATAAGAATGACTAGCAACTATACACTCATTACATTTTTACCTGATAATCTTTTCATTTAGTTTTATCAGTGACTTATTTGTATTTCCTTCTCATTACACCTTTCAATAAATTTTCATTTTTAAAAGTCCCTTTGGATAGGTAATGTATTTACATACTGTTACTGTAAAAATAGCAATAACAGTAAAATTAAATAATATAGCGATATTGTAGCGTGAGACAAAAAAATTTAAACGTACTGCACCAGAAATAAACCCCCATTTAAAAGGGCTAAGTAGATTTTCATCCATCTCAACAATGAAGTTAAAAATGGCTTCGATTTTGGAATTAGGAGCTCCAATTTACAGTTGAGGCGTGTTTTAGAATAAAAAGTGTGAGTTTCAAAATTACTTTTTGAAAAAGTATGATTTAAATATGATTTGAAAAAAAAAATTGTTTATTTTGAACTTTAAGTGTACAATGATTGAATTGACAAAGTTATTATTTTAATATAATAAATTATTAATATAAATTATTATTTTAGTAAATCAATTTTATATTTTTCAACTACAATTGCTACATCGTAAAAAAAGTTTTAAAAAAAATCATTTTTTCTAAAAAAAATAGAAAAAAAAATACGTTTTTATTTTTATTGAAATGAACCTTGACTTCATTCATTTCAAAACTTAAATTTTTTAAAAATTAAAATAATATATATCTATAATTTTATAAAATTATAAAAAATTAAAAATTTAAAAGTTAAATTAGTCGATGCCCAAGTTTAATCTAGTTTGGTAAATGTTGCTCATCCAAAAATTAAGGAAGTAGTAGTAAAACAAAAACAAAAGCAATCAAATTTAAGTTCATTTTTTAGTTTCCTATAATGTAATTTAAACTTTGTATCTCTTGGATTTATATTAACTCCCTTATGGTTTAATATTGTAACTTTGTTATACTTATTATCATCAGGACCCATATAGATGTCCCTTAAAAATTTTCCAATGCCTTTATAAAGTTAATTTTTTAATGTACTGCAATAAATTTTAATTTATTTATTTATATTTATTAAAATATTTATATATTCTAAAAAATACCAATAAAATTAGAACATTCATACATATCTTTAAAAAATATTTTTAAAATTTTATAATTTAGAAAATCATCTTCAATCCCCTACACATAATATTTTCTAGGTTCACATTGAATCTGTATATAGGCTTTAACTTCTAAATGGTTTTTATTATAATTTTTAAACTTTTTGAACTATTTAAATTTATTTAATATTTTATAAAATTTAATAATATTTTTAAAATTTTAACAATATTTTTTAAAAATAATTTTTTTTAAAATTTTAAAATATTAAGTTTTAAAATGGAAAGCCTAAATTCATTTATCCAATTCATTCTAGTAAATATATATATATATATATATATAATATTCCTTTTAATTTGTTTTTTAAAAAATTTGAACTTTTCTTATTGAGCTGCCACGTCAAAAACTTAACATGAGCACAATGACAGCACTGTTAACGATTATGTCGGCGTTGTAATAATAAAAGACGAAAAATGTTGGTCAGAAAATTTAATTGATACAATTTAAAATTTTAAAAATTAATTAAATGCGTTCTTCACGAAAATTCAGTGATTATATGCCCTTTTACCCTATAAATTATTACCAATCTCATGATGTTGTATATATAATAAATTATAGAAATAATTATAACTTTTGTAATGTTTTATCTAACATTTAAGCTTATGAAAATTTCATTCTATAGAGCTTTCCTTAGAATTTTCATCCACCACTAATAAATAGACTAGTTTTGCGTTGATTAATTGTATTTAAAATAATTAAACATTAGATAAATATTAAATATAACAAATATTTAATAACTTATGTATTTTATTAATTTGTACAAATTTTAATATAACTCAACATATTTAATCTTTAAATATTATGAGATAAATAATGCTTTTATAAAAGAGTAAAAACTAAATTTAAAATCAATTTTTATGAATTTTCAAGGGTCTTCTTTTTACCTTTTTTTTTTCAAATTCACATAAAATCAAATGTATCATTTAATAGTAAAATTAACGGTTTTAATAACAAAAAAATCTAATTAAAATTTAAGAACTAATTTAAAATATAAATCATAATTTAAGGATATTTAGTGCAATTAACTCAAATAAAAAGCAAAACCCATCAATTTGATGATATATATGCTTTTTGTTTAACAAAATTACTTTCGTATATTGAATATATAACATGAATGAATTGAAATATGTTGATGGTCTTTGCACAATATTGAGAATTTTATTTTATTTTTTAAGAACCAATGTATAATTCAATTCAGTTTCACAGTTTATAAAAGGGGTTAGATTTGTAATTGTTCCTTTCAATAATATTATATTCAAGTATCAAATCTAAATTCTCCCTTAGTTATGATAATAAATACATTTTAATCCTTATGGTGCAAAATAAACATTATATACATCTGCATAAGTAGGGGTGAGCAAAATCCGATTCGATTCGAAAAACTCGATAAAATTTTCAAATTTTGAATTAAATAGTTCGAGTTATTTGAATTAATCAAGTTATTTGGATCAACTCGAATAAAAAATTAAATTTTTCGGTTTAACTCGAATTTGAATTACACAATTCGAGTTATTCGAAAATCCAAATAAGAAAAGACAAAACTACGTCATTTTGATAAATGTTTACATTTTCTAAAGTTAAAAGTCAAAACCATTAAGTTAAAAGGCAAAACCATTATATTGTTTATACAGTTAAATAATTTTATATTTCGTTTACTAGTTAAATAATCGGTTCATGTGAACGCAGCATTGAGTATTAATAATATGATTCGTTAACTCGACTCGCCTTGACTTGAAATTCTTTTACTCAATTCGAAAAAAATTCAAATTAAGTTCGGTTGCTAAAATAGGATTCGTTAATTCAACTAACTCAAAATTTTTGAACTCAATTCAATTCGACTCGACTCGATCAAATATTCACCCTACGCTTAAAGATAATATTTGATGCATTGTATAGAGCAGCAAGTGTAGAACAAGGTGAGCGGCAAAGTGGATTGAGAGGCAAAGTCGGGGGATTAAGAAACTTGTCAATAATCCTTCATAAATTAATAAATATAATGTACGAACTCCGAGACGGGATTAAGAAACTTTAATTAGATGGGAAATGTAAATTTAGCGAAAGAGTACAAAAAGCACATGATCTAATGTTAAAAAAAGCATTATCTTTTCGCAATTGGTATTTTTAATTCATATTTATGTCTTCCTTTTCCATGGTTAATGTGAATAATATATTTATTAAACTACATACATCAAAGCAACTTCCAATCACAAAATTGGATTGGACCCCAATGGAAACAACTTTACCATAAAAATATAAACTCCAACCATCCATACAAAATATTATTTTAATTAAATATGCTTTTGCTATTAAATCTCCATCAATACTTCATTCAAAATTACAACAATTAAGGGAAAGCATCACAACATTTGATTTTATTTTTCAATAATTTCTAGAAAAAAAATCATTTTTTTATTTTTTTCAAATTTTTAATTATTTATTTTTAATTGATTTAATTAAATTTAAATTAATTTTAAAAGAGTATTAAATATGGATAAATGTGTAATAATAATTTTATATCTTCAAAAAATAGTAAATTAATATTTTTTATTGGTGCCTAAAATTTAAAGTTTTTAAGAGGATCATCATATAAGTTAGGCATAATAACATAATTGGCCCTCCAACTTTATGAAATATTATTCTAGCCCTCTATTTAATTTTTTTATCTTTTTTCGCCCTTAAACTTGTCTTCTTTATCAAATCATTCCAAAATGAATAAAAAAGTTAATATTGCTATTAAATTTTTAAAATTAATAATTTAAAATAATTTAAAATATTTTTAAAAAATTAATCAGTTGCTAACTTAGCATACGCGTGGCACTCCACATGTATGTCACATCAACAAAGTTAACAACGTTAATTTTTCATCCATTTTGAGGTGATTTGACAAACAATACAAATTTAATGACTAAAAGAGACGAGAAATTAAATGAAATGATAAAATAGAGGAGAAAAAATCATTATGCCTATAAGTATTTGCATGATTTTATATCGATTTTTACATATTATTTATGTTCTTTTTGTGTTGTGTACTATTTTAATTATGTTATTTCATATCTTGTACACCTATATTAAAAATAAAATCATTTTTCGGGCGCCTTGAGTTATTTTACATTTTTCTGAATTATTATAATTGAATATTGTATAAAATATAAAGGTGTAAGGGTGTAAAAACTTAAAAAAATAAAATAAAATTAAGCCCCTCCATTTTTTTCCACTTAATTCAGAACTTAAACTTTTAAAATGCATCAAAAAGGCCCTCAAACTTCTTCAAAAAAAAAAGCAATTAAGCCCCTACCTTTTTTCTCACTCAATTGGGTACTTGAACTTTCAAAATATATCAAAAAGACCCTCAAAGTTTTTCAAAAAAGCAATTAAGCCCTGCTCTTATTAAAAATTAGGGAAAAAAAAAATTTTAGAAAAAATTAAATTTTAAAAATTTAAATTTATTAAAAAAGATTTTTTTTAAAATCATAAAAAAAAAGGTAAAATTGTATAAAAATCATAAAAACTTAACGACCCCTAGTTTTTTTCGATTAAAGTTATCATGGTCGCAACACAACGTAATATGTGGCGAAAATGAAAAAAAATAAAATTCATAAATAAAAAAATTATAAAATGTTTCTTTTACAAAATTTTATACTTCTTTTTATTTTGTAATTTTCTTACAAATTTATAAAACTTTATAATTTTTTTTATATTTCTATATATTTTACAATGTTTTACTACTTTTATAAAATTTTACAAGTTTTTATATTTTTTATGATTTTTATATTTTTATAATTTTTAATAAAGTTTTTATTTGAAATTTTTTTAAAATTTATAATATTTATAGTTTTTTATTTATTTTATTTTTTTCTAATTTTAATAAAAGCAGGGGCTTAATTGCTTTTTTTGAAAAATTTTGAGGGTCTTTTTGATACATTTTGAAAGTTTAAATACCCAATTGAGTGCAAAAAAAAGTAGGGGCTTAATTTTTTTTTAAAAAAATTGA